>JAGKTK010061838.1:0-10490 GCA_018397895.1 Paralithodes camtschaticus
AGTTGGGCCGGTTGAAAGTCAAACGTTTAATATTGGAGGGCAACAAATTTTGTCCACTATTGCCGGCGGAAACATTATGGCCCATCACAAAATTAATACACAGCTTACTAGCGGTCTGGGCGAAGAGGGAAACATTGCACTCGGTCATGTCATGGACCTCTCCTCCGCCGACGGTATGGGTAGACACGGATGCGTCAGGAACGATAGGTTGGGGCTTTCAGTCAAACCACGGGCATCAGGGTCAAGGGCTTTGGTCCCATTCAGAAACCTCCCACATCAATGTCAAAGAGTTACTAGTCCCCTTGTATTTCCTTCAGGCTCACGGCTCTACTTTACGGGACAAATCGGTGGCCTTCAGGATGGACAATCTGAATGCGGTTCACTGCATTCCGAAACAAGGGTCAACAAGATCTCGGAGGTTGCTAATCGTGTCAGAAAAGATTTTTGTTCTAGCCGACAAGCTGAACATTCATCTTCACACATCTTATCTCCCAGGCGTAGCAAACGTCTGGGCAGACGCTCTGTCTCGGAGACAGAGCATAACAGTAGAATGGACGCTCAAGCAAAACATTTTCGACCAAATGATTGCGGAGCCTTACCATCCACAAGTGGATCTGTTTGCGTCCGAGGAGACTCACAAACTCCCGCTGTACCTCACCCGCCGGACAATAACGCCGGCGGGAGGACCCGACGCACTGGTGACGGATTGGAACAGGTGGAGTTCCGTTTATCTGTTTCCGCCACCAGACTCTTCTCTAATGTACGACGTAGTAAACAAACTACAGGATTATCGGGGCGTAGTATCGTTAATCGCGCCCCTGTGGCCGGCGCAGTTGTGGTACCAGCAATTGAAAACGTGGTGCCCGAACCCGGTGTCGCTCCCGGTCGGGTATTTCCACTTAGACACGATTGGCAACCTAGAGACCTCGCTGACTTTTGTATTATGGACATTCAGGAGGCCAAGTGGCTAACACCGTATGGTAGAAACGTCACCGATAAATTCATGAATCAATATACCCAATCTACAAAGAGGCAGTATCAATCGCACTGGCAGTCCTTTACTTCTTGGATACTTAGAACAGAACAAACCGTACCTTCGGTGGCTTTGGTTTTTCATTATTTAAACTATCTGTTCGAGCAGAAACGTCTATCTGTAGTAACGGTAAAAAATCACTTAACAGCGATTAGGGTGCCATTCTTTGACCTTACAGGTCTAACCATACCACTAGCGGAGGAAACAGGTTTCATGAGAGCATGTTTTAAAACTCCGCCCACCTCCCCGTCAGCTCATGCCTACCTGGTCTCTGGACAAGGTGTTGTCTTTACTTCATTCCCGTCTGTACCAAAATACTGCAGATTTTGACTTACTTTTAAAAAGGGCAGTATTCCTTATGGCTTTGGCTACCGGGAACAGGGTATCTGAGCTGGCGGCGATGAGCAACACACCTAATTGCATAAGGTTTGGTAGGCTCAATGAGTGTATTCACTTTGCACCTTCCCCGGGGTTCATCGCCAAAAATGAACACAGTGAACACGTGTTTTCAGAGTTCACGGTGCCGGCGTTGAAAAGGGGAAAGGTGCACCATAATTTATGTCCAGTGCAAGCTCTAACCAAATATTTGAGAGTGGCACCTCTGAATCAACAGGGTGCTTTATGCGTAGCAAGTACGGGCAAACGCTTAATGAAACGTAAACTAGCTTCTCTCCTAGTCGAAGTCATTAAAGAGAGTAATCCCGGCGTCGTGGGAAGAGCCCACGATTTACGCAAATGGGCGGCCTCTTTGCGTTTCCTTAAGAATTTTTCTGTTGAGGACATAGCGTCCACGCACCTATGGTCCTCTAATCATACGTTTTTGACTCGATACCTTTCAGTAGCTCTAGACAGACCTTCCATGCCATGTATAGCTTTAAGGCAGAGGGTCTAGGTGGCCTCTAAGTCACTTATTGTTTAGATTAAGAAAAGAGGGGGGGGGGGTGCAGTCAGTGTAACATAGGACACCCTAGACCCCGCCAGAGTATGTGTACAGAGCATACGAGCTGTGATACTGTATGTAGGTGTTGTAATATAAAATTTCTCTGTACATTTCTCATTACAGGAAATTGTGCTAAAGTACAATAGTAGTAAAACAACAATTCTTGTTGTAAGTAGTTTTGGCTGTGAAGCAATATAATTTTAAGAAAATCTCAGTAGTTGCGACTGCGATTTTTATTTTTGATGTAAGTACTTCTGCATAAGTACAAGAGTTCAGTACTTCTGCGAAAGTACAAGAGTTCATTTTATGTTAGGGTATATTTTTAGGAATATATCCACTAGTTTAATGGGGTTTATATGTGCACATGTAGACTTATAAGTTTTTATTTTTCACCACTTACTTTAAGTGGAGTGCCTTCTTAACTAGCAGATCTGTGTACAGAGTCTCAGAGTTAACCCGTTATATTCAAGCAGGCTTCTTCGAAGCACGCTCCTGCTTGTACCCCTTTTTTAATATATATGCTGTATAAAGTTTATGCGCAAAAATATATCTTTTTTACAAAGTAAGAATACTATGTGGTTGTTTGATTATCTGCTTTTGCTAGAGTTATGATATGATTACGAATGTCCCCCTCCAGTCTTAGATATCAGGCATAATCATCAATGATGGAGGGGCCACTAATAAATTATAGGTTTGACTCCTGCAAGGAGATAAAGAAAACCTAATATTTAGTAGTGGCCCCGTAATCATTAACGACTGGGGCCCTCCCGACCATCCCTTTCCCATTCGTTGATGTATTAAGGATTTTGGTTTACTTGATATGTCAGTGAAGAAGGAAGTATGACGCCTGAAGTCAGCGTCTGGTCAAATATCCACACAAGTACATCCACGAGTGTATGGAAAGCTTATGAATAGTTATTCTTATTTTCTTTTTATTTATTATTTGTTACGAAGTTTTTCGTAGTGAGAACCCAATTTCATAATGACAGAACCATGAGTGAGGTTGCGTGCGCTCATGATGAAGGCTCCTCAAATTTTTTATGCTCTGCACGGTAGATTCAAACTACGGTAAATGAGCGTTTGAAGAGGAGGCCTTATGTAATAGGCATAATCGTCAATGATTACGGGGCCACTACTAAATATTAGGTTTTCTTTATCTCCTTGCAGGAGTCAAACCTATAATTTATAATGCACCTAAGTTTTTATGGTTAGGACTGTTATTTAGCCATGTCTACATTATTATTTATAATGCATAAGATTTACTTTGTGTAGACAAAAACCATGTTTTCATAGGCTAAAACTGGGAAAAAGTGCAACTTTTAGAATGAGCACGGAACCGATTAGAATTTTCCCCATAAGAACAGTGCCCCGATCTTGGTTGATTCAATCTTAGCTCGATTTCTGCGGAACCGATTAGGAGCGAAGATGGGGGTTCCACTGTACTGGGTCAGAGTGTTGAGGGAAGTATATTCGAACATACTGGCAGTGGTGGATTGACAAAATTGCATTATAAATTAGTTGTAAGAGTGAAAGTTAAGTTAGGGAAGGAGAAAATATGGCCGCTGAACGTCAGAATAGCTCAACGGGTGAGGAAGATAGTTTTGAATTTGAATGCTTTGATGTAATGGAAAATCATTCAAGAAATCATATAAGAAGCAAAAGATGGTTATCATCAGATGGTTGAACATTGGAGAAGGAATATAAGTGTTAAGGTTCACATGTTATGTTAAGTTTGTGGTGCAAACACAAGTGAAGACAAGCTTAGGCCTTTATATTATAGTCTTGAGGCCTAAATAAAAAGAGTGGTTGAGCTTGTGGCAGAAAACACTGCATAGAAAGAATTAATCAAGGAATATGAATTTCACTTTAATCCCTTTTGTACCGGTGACATTTTTTTGTATTTGATTTCAGCTACATTTAGACAATATCATGTAGCTTAGGAAGTATATAGGATAGCTAAAATTATCAACAGAGATAGTCTGTTGTAATTGGTAGACATTTTTTCAAAGATAAATAAAATTGTCTAATAGTAGCTAAAATAAAGTTAAAAGGACATTGCGGTATAGAAGGGGTTAATACAGAAGTGAAGCCTATCAAAGAAGCAAAGAGTGAGTGGTCTAAGCTAGAGAGTGAAAGAATGGTGGTATTGGAATAAATAGTGAAGGAACTGAAAGAGAAAAGGAAAAGAAGGATTTTGAGAATAAGGTTGTTAAAGTGATTAAGAAGAAAGAAAATGTTGTGAGGAAAACATTGGATAGAGAAAAATTGCAAAATAGTCTCCCCTGAGGCTTTTATCATCTCAACGGCAATATCAGAGCACCCTGGAGCTTTACCGTCCTTCATTTTATTGATTGCGTTGCTCACTACAGCTGGTGCTATCAAAGGAGGGGGTCCAGATGTGAGATGAAACAAATATAAATTTTCACTATTTGCGAAGCGAATACGAATGACGAATATTTCCATCTTTCTTGAAGGATGAAATTTGCATCCTTCAAGAACTGGTAATTCTTTTTATATCACCAACAAACTTTAATTAAATTACTATGAAATTGATTACCGGAAACCAATGACGATGTGAATGTGTAAAGCTGCGTGTTTCGTTACCACCACTGATTAGCCATTGGACTTTTGGCAGAAAATGTCAAAAATTATCAGTGATATCCAAGACATGTTTATATACAGTATTCTCATCGTCCAGCATATTACTGTTTCATAATCATCAGCCAACTTAACCCTCCGGATCCGGGGGCTCTCATATGAGGCGATCGTTGTGTCCGGGGGTATTCCTGAAAAATGGCTAAGTTCACAGTTCCATATCTACTGATTGAGACCACCTAAAGCAGTCAACTAAATTGCATAGTGTAGAACCAACCTTCGTCTGTAGAATGGCGTTGAGTTGACATCGCTACGATAAGTGGTTGCCGAGATATGATGATGGGAATGGAGGTAATTTCCCGCGTATTTTCGCCTGTGTCCAAACGCTTCGCCGCGGCCCTGGCTAGCACGCACTAAGTCACTCGTCGCTCCCGTGGCTTTTGTACCGGTACACGATATTATGTATTTATGGAGATAATGTGATATTATTGTGTCATTTATTACTTGTTCAACCATTATTTGAGTTATATGAAACTTTATATAACATATTTTCGGCGCTTTCACTGTTATTGTAATATTATTGTGTCACTTTCACTGTTATTGTAATAGTATTGTGTCACTTTCACTTTTATTACTCTTCTTGTTATGAATTATTGTCACTGTCACTGTTATTATTGAGTTACTATTACTTATTATACATTTTGTGTCACTTTCACTTACTAGGTTTAGAGGCTTACACTTACTAGGCTAGGCTACGCAAGCGTACAGTACCGTACGGTATTGTCTTTGACACTTGTAATTATTACATTTGGTTGTTTCTTTCACTTAGACATATTGTTATATTGTTTTTAGTGTCACTTTCACTTATAATAATTATAGAATAGTGTCTCTTTCACTTGCACATAGTGTTTTATTGTTCTAGTGTCACTTTCACTAGTGTTCTCAGGGTCAGTGCCACTTAGAAGTTTACCAGGATGTGGAAATCATTGTGGCAAGGCGTGATGCACAGTGCTACCTGACATTCCTGGCACTGATACAACGTTTTGGTGGTTGTCTGGGGTCTTCGGGTTGTGTGGCTGCAGACATGGCACTGTTTCTGTGTCTTGCGACCAGCAGCTACTGGAAGGGCGACGATCCTGTGCTTCCTGTGCTGTTTGGAAGCGTATGTGCGGTCCATGGTGCCAGCTCCTGGCATATGTTGAGCTCGTGGGGCATCCTCAGGCACGGCATATTCCCCAATGAGATCCAGAATGAGCTGTTTCTGGAATCTCCGAAGGTTGGTGTACTTCCTGGGCATTGTGGGGTTCATCAGCTTGTACAGGTTGTACGAGTTGAGCACAGACACATCCATCATGTGCAGGAAGAACTTCTTATACCACCTGCAGGAGGTCCGCAGGCAGTTGATGAAGCCGACCTGCATGTCTGACTTGTCAACCAGACGCATGTTTATGTTGTAGTCCATAACTGCGTCTGGCTTCATGATGGGCTCCCTAGTCCTGTGGTTGACTTTGCCAGAGTCAACCAGGTTGCCCTTGTGGATGGTGGTGATCATGTTGACCTTCCTTTGGTCGTGCCAATGGATTGCCAGCATCGGACCATGTTGCTTGAGGAAGATGTCCTTCTTCTTGGTCTTTTTGGGGAATTCCGGCATGTTGTTCCTCGTCCCCCGTATTGTGCCCACAGTCTGGGTTTGCTGCCTGTTCAGGTACTTGGTGAGGATGGGTGACGTATAGTAGTTGTCCGTGTAGAGTATGTGGTTCTTGTTGAAGTAGCGATCCATCATCGCCTTCACCACTGCTCCACCGAACCCTATTTCTTGATCTGCAAGAACCTCACCCTCCTTCCCACTGTAGACAATGAAGTCCAGCACATAACCCGTCTTACAGTCACAGAGGACGAAGAGCTTGATGCCGAATCGATGTCTCTTGGAGGGTATGTACTGCCGGAAGTGAAGGTTCTCCCGGAACAGCACAAGAGACTCGTCGATCACGACCTTTTGAAAAGGCTTCAAGAATGTGGAAAACTTGGCCTTCATCATGTCGTAGAATCCCCTTATCTTCCACAGGCGGTCTGTTTGGTGTACATTGGTGTTGGTAACGAAGTGCAGGCTACCAAGTATGGCGAAGTAGCGGTCCCGGGACATAAGTTTTCCAAAAGCAGGTGTGGCAATTATGTCGCCTGTGATCCAGTAGTCTGCCAGCCGATGCTTCTTCACATGTGCCATGAGCATGGTCAGTGCTATGAACACATACATTTGGGCAATGGTGACAGGCTTCCAGGCCTTCATGTGGGAACTATGGGTCTTGCCGCTGAGGTGGTCACTGAGGGCCTTCTGCTTATTGGTCTCATCGACAACAAATGACATGACCTCATTGTCGAAAAAGGCTTTGATAAGCTGGGCAGGTTATGAGTTGGGTCCCCCAGGGAAAGATGGATCAATCCATGCGGCATTTTGGGCGTCATCGAATGTGGCATCTTGTGGCTGAAAGGTGGCCCCATCCTCCCACGTCCAGACATCAGCATGCCTGGCACGGGGACGGGGACGGGCAGCAGCAGGGACGTCAGCAGCAGCAGGGGCGTCGGCAGCAGCAGGTGCGGCCTGGCCACGGCCACACCCACGCTGACCAGCAGGGCCCCTGGCACGGCCATGTCCACGTCCACGTCCAAGGGCACTGCCACCCTGAGCACGGCCACCCTGAGCACGGGGACGTCCAGGGCCACGGCGGGGTGCTGGGTCGTCCAACCACTCAGCTTCGTCCACAACAGGGTCGTCTGGCAGGTCATAATTATCCTGCCCAGAATCTGCACTATGGTCGTCCATAAATCTTGAAGGGCGGCCATATTCGTGGGTATCTTCTGGGTCATAGGTGGGATGCTGGTCGTCACTTGGTGGTGGTACTTCAGGTGGCGACTGCTGGCGTGGGCGGCTAGTGGGTGGTGAAGGTGAGCTAATTGGCTCTGAAGTTTTCCGGCGACGACGAGAGCGTTTTAGGGACAGCTTAGGGCCTGAGGTGCTGCTTTCTGCCCCCCCTGTGGCCATGAACAAGGCCCTTCTGGAGATGCGTTGACCACTTGCACCACTTGCACCACTTGTTGATGGCTGTGGGTCATGCGGGGCCAATTCCGCACCACTTGCAGCCCTTACACCACTTGTTGAGGGCTGTGGGTCATGCGGGGCCAATTCCGCACCACTTGCACCCCTTACACCACTTGTTGATGGCTGTGGGTCATGCGGGACCAATTCCGCACCACTTGCACCACTTGTTGAGGGCTGTGGGTCATGCGGGGCCAATTCTGCACCACTTGTTGAGGGCTGTGGGTCATGCGGGGCCAATTCCACTCCACTTGCACCACTTACACCACTTGTTGATGGCTGTGGGTCATGCGGGGTCAATGAAGCACCAGCCGCGGGCGACGAGGGCCCGGGAGACAATGGAATAGGCCTACCCACGCTCGACTCTTCACTCTCATCCTCACTATCAGCATCTTCACCTCTTTCCCTTTCGGCCGCCTCCCGTGCCTGCTTCCTTGCACTATCCAGCACAGCTCTCCTATAGAACTAACTGGCTATTTTGGCCGGAAAAGGAGTCCCCGGAGTCCCCACAGCCGACGCCGGGGTCGCAATCGTGCGCGCCGGATCACGTTCACGTGATGCGGGTAGGACACTTCCCATTTCACCCACACTTTCATCACCTTGATGATGTTCATCGCATCCAACATTGTCATCAATATCATCATCACTATCGTCATCATCAGTGCTATGAAAGCCCTGGAAATTCTGGAATTCTTCGCCATCTTCCACTTCACCAACATCTTCACTAACCACTTGCTCTTCCTCAAAATCACTCTCAATCTCACTAAGGTCATGATCACTTAATTTTTGTAACACACAGGCAACACCACCAGGACTTAGCAACGTTTTCTTGGTCGTTTTAGCTTTGCCTTTCGTAGGCTTACGGGTCGCAGCGGCGGGCGTGGATTCGGACACAGCATTTTTTTGGGGGGTAACTCCAGCCATCTTGGGTGCGTGATAACAACTGATGCTGCCTGGTAGTTTGTGCTTGGTGGCACTGCGGTCGCCCACGCACCAAAAAAAATCAGCCCGCGCACTTTGAATACTTTAATTTTGACTTAGCCTAATATGAGGCCTCCCGGACTCCTAACCATTATACGTTTTGCCTCATATGAGTCCTCCCGGATCCCAACGGTTAAAATAACCCTGTATAATATATAATTATCACTAGAACAATACACTATATCATGTAGGAAGTCTTCTGGAGAAATAGGGCAAATTTATTAAACAATGCATGATAAACTAAAGCACAAATGTATGCTGGAATAGCATTGACAAATTGCTAGATAGTCACCAGACACTAAACACTTGTATGTCACTAGAAAACATATGTTGAAGTATCTAGAATAATCTTTAACAATCGAAAAATCTCTACAATTCCTTAAAATAGGGAACATAACTTGAATATCGCTATAATTCATCACATCTTGATGTCGCTAGATGAAAGTGATTCGCTGGATCTAGCGGTAGCCACTACATTGGCAACATGTACCAAGACCATTCCATCCGTTATAATGAACACGGTCAGATTTCGAAACTATTACAAGTATTTCAAAGTTCAGAGATCATCAGATTGGTTTGGAAATCGATGTACACAATTTCAGTTCCATTAGTTTAAAAAACATTCACATACTAGGGTACTTAGAGGGTTTAATAAAGAAGCATTCCTTTCCCCGGCATCGTACAAGCGAACGCAAGCTGTTTTGTTTTTGTTTTTTTTCTTTTTTAGAACGTCAACAAACGCTTCCTATATTTGGGTTTGGTGCCTTTTGGGGTTCCTAGTTATATATTAGAACATATTTATATTTTGCACACTCTTGACTTTAAAATTAAATATTTTACATTTTTGTATACCTTCTATTGGTTTCGTGAAAATATTCGCATGTTTGCAAATAGCTATGAATGGAAATGCGAATACGAATATTGAAAAACATAGCGAATATTCGCACATACGAATACGAAACGAATAGTCGGTCCATATCTAGACTCCAGATATTGGTTTTTCGATACTAAGCAGCTGTTCCTTATCACATTCAAACTCTAGGGGAGAGCGGTGATGGTTCGAACGGAAGGATGGTTCGGACAGTGCATTTCCTGAGAAACGTATGGGACCTAAGGCCCCGAGATTTTGCGTGAAACTGTGAGAGTTTGTCTACTTTCATCACGCGTGATTTGGTTCCTACATCAGCTACACTTTTTAATGCAGGTCCGATTTTATGGTTTTTTGCACTTCCTATGTAATATTTTCACTTTATATCGTAAGCTCTACCTCCATGAATATGTCAACCAGCGAAATATGCATTATTATGGTGAAACTATGTTGTATGCCGAAGATATTGCCGTAAATAACAAATGCTGAAGTCGCTTGTGTGAACGTTGAGCGTACCCATCAATTAACTATAAAGATTCGGGATCATTCGGACAGTTAACCTGACAAGCGCGATATAGACCTAGGGGCTAGGATAGTTATTTGTGCATTTCTAGCCTTGGATTCTGACAGAATTCGTTATATTTACAATATAGAGCATTATTTGTTTTCGGTATGCTTTTATTTTACATATATGATGTATATATGAACCTTCAAGAGTGCTAAAATAAGTGGGAAAAGCATTTGGGTGGTGAAAAACGAAGATATTGGCCACCCGGTCATAATCTCAGGCGAGAGAGAGCCACAGGCAACCCTCCCCTCTCGCTATCTGGGAGTCAACTGAGACGAGCGGGGCGGTGTGTGCCGGTGTCTGGGTGTTACATAACGATCTTTTGTGCAACCCACTTGTGCTACATTATCGCGGGAGAGAAAAATAACCGATAAATGATGAAAATAAGAGGAAAAATAGGTGATAATTGAG
>JAGKTK010061839.1:0-10490 GCA_018397895.1 Paralithodes camtschaticus
TCTTCCTATGACTTAAATTGCTTCAAACTCCGTGTGTCCAGGCATTTTGGCTCGAACGTCCCTTGATTTTGGCCCTGTCACTCTTTCAACTATGGGGGAGGCACTCGCTATAGGCAGTTATGCCTTTTGCCTCCCTCAATCACATAGAAAAAGAAAAAAAACATTATTAAACATATGGCAGCTTGAATCGATGACATTCAAACTAAAATTACACTCAATGATACTTTACAGAAAATGTCCTACTACTGTAATACAAACAATGGCATTAGTGAGTCAGTTAGCCAAATGAAATCCAGTTGAAGTTTGTGCTAAATGCTTGCACAAATATAAGCTACTCATATATTCAGGTCATAAAGTGAGAAAGTTAGTGGTATATGCATTTAGTTGCATTCACTTGATGACTTTAATAAAGCTGACATGGTTAACTCTTAACCATATAAAATGCAAGTTTTTTTTTAGGACCCATCCTGTTTCACTCCATTAGTTTTGATATTCCAATACGTATTGCCCTAAAGATATTTTTGGGAAGGCGAGAGCGAGCCTGCAATTTAAGAGACACCGGCCTTTGCCCGGTAAATTTGTCTACCCCAAATTGTACATACCTGTATATAGTTTGAATCAAAGCCCTCAATAACAATTAAACTAAATATTACAATAACCGCCAAAAATATCGAATGAATTAGTGTTGTGTCTCCACACCCGCTCTGTTTGACATACCATTCCTAACATTGAACTGGTCAATTTGAAGCTTCACTGTTTATAACTCAAAGGTATACGACATGTATGATAACTGCAGGGGTGGATCAATTACAATTGTAATTGTATTTGAATTGTATTTAAATACGATTTTCAATGTATTTGTATTTGTAATTGTATTTTGGCACCCAGAAGAAAAAGTATTTTGTATTTGTATTTGCATTTCGACACTTGTTAGTGATACAGGCAGTAAGTTAGTTTAAGGCTACCGTCTTTTGCCTCTTCCATATACAATGATTTTTTTATTTTTTAGTGCTACTTACAGACAATTTGTGAGGAAGAAAACATGTGAATTTGTCTTATTTTTAATTTGTGTTTTATGTTTTATTACTGCTATCGTTATCTGCAAGCAGTAACGTTGAACATTCTGAATCTGTTGTGCATATTTTCCCGGTTGTTTTTTAATTTAAATGCCAGGCCACTTTTCCGTCGACGCTCGGTCTGACTTGCTGAGTTAGATCACAGTCTCAGATCGAGCGTCAACGAAAAGTACGGTATTTGTATTAATTTTGTATGTTTACATATTAATTTGAGAAGTATTTGTATTTATATTTGTATTTTTAAATTATGGAATAATAGTATTTGTATTTGTATTTGACCTCTAAAAAATCAGTATTTGATCCAATCCTGGATAACAGTATATGCAATTATTTTGTATATTAATGGTGATTTACCTTTCTACCAGTGTATAAGATAGGTTTAATACTATCAATATACCATTAAATGGGTAGATTATTATGGGTGCATTAATTACCCTTTTCATAGTCATTGTTTTTTACAGTGTCATTTGAAGGTGTGTGTGGTTGGTTTGACGGTTTGTACAAGCCTGTGAGACCTGCACAAACTGTCAAACTACCCCCAGTCACACTCAGACAGGCCTGTGTAATACCTGACAAGACAATTTTGGCATATGCGCCAGCCATTAGTAATTGAAGCTATCCAAATGTTTGAAAACATTATAAAGTATGGTGAGCAAAGGGATGGTAAGATGGGAGGTTATACAGTATAGTACTGTGAGTGGGGGTGTTTAATGTGCATGTGATTCCTTTTCATAGTATGGGCTCTTGGCGTATACTTGCATTAATACTTGCACATACGTACACGCAAAGATGCACAAACACACACACACACACACACACACACACACACACACATGTACGTCCATAAACACAGGACCATTCTGTACGTGTATGCACATTACTGTATTCGGTACATATTTACATAATCACAATTTAGAAATACACCCTTAGCAATTTGCATGCACACCTAAAAGCATATCTATCTTTATATCTAGCAATATGTCAAACCGTCTTGGTGGTGTAATGGTTAAGGTGTCTAAATATCTGTGTGTGATAACCTGGGTTCGAATCCGGGTGGATCACATATATGCTTTCATTATTTTCATTGGGGGTGTTTGGTGTTGTGGTGAAATTAATAACAAATAGATAAACAGTACAAGTCGGTCTCTCTCTATCGCTTATATATATATATATTGTTTTCTATGTGAATGAGGGAGACAAAAGGCATAACTGCCTGCAGCGAGTGCCTCCCCCAGATTTCAAAGAGTGACAGGGCCGAAATCAAAGGACGTTCGAGCTAAAATGCTTGGACACACGGAGTTTGAAGCAATTTAAGTCATAGGAAGAGGGAAAGACTGATTCTGGGAGAGAGTTCCAGAGCTCAGCAGTTGAATAGAAGAAAGACAGAATAGCGTTTCACCCTTGGGTTGGAAAGTTGCACAGAGTAGGGGTGGGATTGTGTTGCAAGACGGGTACTACATACACTACGTAGAGGAGGTGGTATACACTGGGAAAGCTCCGAGGAACACTGATTATTTTAGTAGCTATAGAATAGCGAGAGAGATGCAACATCGAGGCGAAGAGAGAGAGATTGCAGAGAGTTGGTGAGTGAACAGGAGTTAATGATAAAAAAGGCTTTCCTTTCTACTTTATCTAGGAGTGCGGTGTGAGAGGATCCTCCCCACACATGTGAACAATACTCAATACATGGACGCACTGTGCCCCTGTACAGAGCAAGAAGCTGCTCAGGGGTAAATTATAGGTTTGACTCCTGTAAGGAGATAAAGAAAACCTAATATTTAGTAGTGGCCCGTAATCATTGACGAACATGCCTATTACATAAGGCATCCTCTTCAAACACTAATCCGCCGTAGTTTTGAATCTACCGCGCAGAGCATTTAAAAACTGAGGAGCCTTCATCATGAGCGCACGCGACCTCACTCATGGCTTCAGTCATTATGAATTGGGTTCTCACTACAAAAAAACTTCGTAAAAAATAAAAACAAAAAGAAAATAAGAATAACTATCTAATAAGCTTTCCATCATATCGTGGATGTACTTGTGTGGATCTCTGACCAGACGCTGATTCAGGCGTCATTCCTCCTTCTCTGCTCTGCGCTCAGCCTGCCAAGACGTGTCTCCCCACGCTCCGCTAGTTCCGCATTCGTTGCGTCCCTAGTGAGTTTTTTCTCATTTGTTTACTCCAGGATGTATCGAGTAAGGTTAGGATAGGCGTAGCAGGAGTGTCCTGGGCTGGTTGCCCGCAGTGCAGTGTATTTTGGGTCGTGTGTGTGGGGCATCTATTTCGGATGTACCCTCGTGGTCCCGTTGTGGACATGTGAACTTTTTCACAGTTGAGTTAGTTTGTGATGCAGGCGGCTTTCACTACGCGTTAATTATTGCTGCCTTTTATCTTTCTGATGAGGTAAGCTTTGCTTACTGACGTTCCCAGCGTATTTTTCTTCACTTAGTGAAGTTTTTTCTGGGTCCCGAGTCAGTCTTCCCTTTGCCGGAAGTATTTGCTACAGTGGTGTGTTGGCGGTGGTTCCTGTTGTGATATTTCCAGTGTTTTGTGTATATTTCAACATTTATTATGCCGTCTACTTAGGCCTAGCCAGCCGCTCGTAGCTTTGCCACATGTACAAGTGTTATTGTTTATTATTTATAAATATGCCCTACTGTGTCATGTGTATCCGGGTTTTAGTTGTGTATTGGCTAATTCCTCGGACTATATTTGTTTCCTGGTTTAGTTGTGTATTGGCTAATTCCACGGATTATTGTGTGACCTTAGGTTAGTCGTGCGTGGCTCTCCTCGTGTCAGTTGTACGTTCAGATGGTGTCTGTTCAGGGTGGGTTTCCTTCCGACGGGTTTTTTCTCGGTTTCACCATGAAAAAAACCCGGCCGAGAGCCGTGTTGGGCCACACGTGGTTGTTAACACTGGCTTGTGTCCCCGGCGATGGGGTGTCTGTGGCTCTCCAGGATTGCGTCTCTGTGGGTGCCTGGTTTCAGGCCTCCTTTGATTCCCGGCGGGATGGCTGTACCCATCTATAAAACGTTGTTCATGCGAACATACGTTATGTAGTTTTTCTACCCGGTTTTACAAAACCACATGAAAAACCTAGCTGTTGTTTAAGGCTTTCCTCCCCGGTGATCTTCTACAAAGAAGTGGGGACAGGAACTTATGGGGTTAACGTTTGGACATCTCACCCGGCGGGTGTACCTGGGTAGGGTGGGATGAACGACTTAAGTCTTTCAGTTAGTTAACCAATCCATTTTTAAGTGATACTATGTGTATCGCCGCCTTTACACTTACGGCGATTGAAGGTTCAAATAGAGTTAACATCGATTTTTCACACCCGGCGGGTGCTCCTAGGTGGAGGAACTAAGGAATTTACAAAATTCAATTTCGATTTAACCACTTAATTTAGTGATACAATTAGCTATCGCCGCCTTCAAACTTACGGCGATCTTTTTGTGACAATTCGTTAGACATCAGATCTCGTATCAGCCTGCCCTGTGTTATTCTACTAAAATATTTCAAGGGCCGGCATCTTTATGGGGGGTTACTTTGTTCCAAAATTGAATCTTGAGACAGTCACCACCAACAAAAGACTATAATCGCCATGCTGGACCGTTATATTATGTCAGAGGGTATTCTTCACTTTCTTTAAAAAGATTTGTTTAGATATTCTGAACCCCGCCGCGTAGCGAGCTGTGATCGTTGTGTCATTACATCTCGTTACCCGGTGGGTTATTAACACTTGTGTGCGAACATGTTGGGTTAACCTTATGAGCATTAATTCCTGGAAATTTTTGTTTTTTTCCAGAGCTGGGCTCCGGCGGACCAATACAGACCCGGCGGTAGTTTTCCCCCACCAGTCTCTGTCATGGCTACCGTGGCCCCAGTCTTTGCTTTGTGCACTACCCCTGCTTGTGCTGGTATCCCTATTTTTGCGCATACCCTTTGCATAAGGTGTGTTAAATGTCTAGACCGTTCAAGGGGTCTCTGGGTAATGCGTAATTGTTCTTTTTACTCCCAATTAGCTGTAAAGGTCCTTTGCGACAATGATAAGACCGCGGCAGTAGCGTTAAGAGAAGTTAGGCAACAGATGTCAGCCTACACTACCATTGTTGCGCATAAATCACTTCAATGTGACAACGTCCCTCTTTGGGATAGATTGCTCTTCGAACACCCTCCCCCTAAACGTTCCTCTAGAGTCACGAGTCTTAAGCCGGCGGAGACTGGTCAGGGTTCTGTATCTTCTGCTGCTACACCAAAACGCCAAAGAGAGCCTACACCCCCGGCATCCGCCTCCTCGTCTCGGGCGAGTTCTCGGTCTAGGTCACCTCTCAGACACCAGTCATCTAGTCGTGCCTCTTCACCGGCGAGTAAGAAGAGTAGGACGGAAGGTTCCACCAGTGGTCACGGCGATGAATCCTCCAGATCTAAGAGTAGTTCACGGTCACACCGTAGCCATAAATCCTCCAAAAAGGATTCCCATAAACGGAAGTCCTCTCTACATTCACCAGCTTCTAGTGCCTCTCATCGTACCTCTACCCCAGACAGAGTTTGTGTTACGGCCCAAGGGTCCAGTGCGGCGCCTGTCCCTAAAGAGGATTTACCACTTAATATTTTAACCCTGGAATTGGAAAGTTCAGGGGGTTCAGTAATTGAGAATGTTTCAGACTTCCAAGAGAGCGTAGGCCAGGGCCTCGGTGTTTGGCGGTTTGCTCAACCAGGGTCTGACCACCCACGTCCGACTCAAACGAGTCACACAGTAGCCGATGTCCACAGGGACGCGGCGATCCCATCCTCTATTCCTGACTTATCTTGGCAACAAGGTACCCCAGCTTCGGCGGGATCTTCTCAGGAGGATCAGGAGGAGAAAGACGAAGTTTCAATAATTTCGGAGATGGAAGGGCAAGAGTCAGGCTCAGGCTTAGACGCCGCGCAGGATATTAATGATTCACCTGTTAGTTCATCATCAAACCAGTTTGTTACGGCTCAAGAAATTAATGGGCTGCTTACTCATGCTTTATCTACATTTTTTGGCCAACAACAGGAAAACCCCACAATGGACTTGGGGGCTCCCACGACAAGTTCTACGGTACGGCCTCTGATGACTTCGATTGATTTATCTAAGATCCCTAACCCTCCCACTCTGTTAACATCAGGGATCACTAGGCCTGCTACGGCGGCATTGACAACTTCAAATGTCAGGGTCATAACGGATGTCAATCCACCCCCTCTAGACAAAGCGCCTCTCAGAAAGGTAGCTATGCCCTTGCTTTATGGGCCAGACGAGTCATGGGTCCTTTTGACCCCCACTAAACCAGAGCTCGCCCAACCTACCTTGTCAGGGGAACTCCCAGTACCGCGTGAGTGGATCATCCAGGGCAATAAGTCAAAGAAATTAAGGGCCTTGGATACTTTGTGTAATGTACTGGACGTAAACATCAAGGCTATACCTAGTTATTATCACCAAGACTATTTTGTGTATGCTACTAAGCCAGCTTTACCCCCTGCCTCAGCTTCGAAACTATTTTCAGACTGGTCTAAGCTGGATGGGTTTAATGATATTAAGACTCTGTCAGCTCTCACTCCTGAACTAGATTTACAGACTGTCACAGACGACGCAGCTAATCCAGTTTTGAAGGTGGGGCAGTTGGGTCCAGGACCTTGGGTAGATTGGGAGGTAGAGGCTCAAAACTTTGCAACCACATTTACTTCTAAATCTTCCCACCAGATCCCTCAAGATACTCATTCATGGTTCTCCATGCCGGTGGGTTCTGCCAGCGGAGTCCCGTCAGCTTTGTTTTCTTTTCTAGCTGCCCCTAAGATTAATCTTTGTGAGCTGAAAGACCCGTTCACTACCCCTACCCCTACTCACCTAGACAGAGAATTTAGGCTACGGGGGAAAGCTTTTCGCCTGTTCTCGCAGTACATAGTGTCTCAGCAGGTGGCTAAGTCTTTACTACGGTCCACTCAGGCAATCGCAGATGCGGATGCCAGAAGATCGGTTGAGTTATTCCGGCGACTGATTCTCCAGTCGTCAATCCAATCCTTGGGTGACATACGCACCGCCTTGCTTGAGGCGGTACGAGCACGACAAGATCTTAGGATGTCGTTAGTTCGCAAGCTACCTGATCGCATTGCGAATCAGGTGGTTATGTCACCAGTGCTTACTCCCTCTTTAATGACCCCTGAAGTGTGGCGAACGGTGTTCAATATGGCACAGGCCTTTAAGCACAGTCCCACCCCTTCTAAGAAACCTGCATTTAACTTCCCCAAACCCAGGCCTACCGCTAAAGCTCAGCCAGGGGGATCTAAACCTTTTCTTCCGCCTAAGTCCTCCCACTCCCCCCAAGGTCAGTACAGGCATAGACAGAGTAGGTTTTCAGGTCAGAGAGGACGCGGCCAGAATAAGCCAGGTCAGGGCCAGTCTTCGGCCAACACCAGCCAGCCGGCAAAGCGTCCAGCACCACCAACCCCACCATCAAAAAACTAACGTCTCTCTCACTCCCGGTGCCAACCTTAAGGCCGGAGGAACCGAGGGCAGTACAGCCGGCGAACCCTTGTGTGCTAACTGGGTCGTTCCGAACGTGTCACCAAGCATGGCCGTTAAACACTTGGGCACGGATGGTGGCACGCAAAGGCATCACTTGGCAGTGGCTCCGGCGATCTCGCTTACGTCAGCCGACAACGGCGAATTTTGTTTCTTTAGAGGTGGAGTCACTGGTCCAGGAAATGATTGCCAAGAATGTCATCATCCCGGTCCCCCCAAATTACCCTGTATTCACGTCCAAACTATTTTTGGTTCCCAAAAGGGACAGTGTTCAGATGAGGCCGGTCGTCGACCTGTCTTATCTGAACCTTCACATTCACAACGAATCTTTCAGAATGTTAACAGTACACCAAATCAGGCTAACACTTCCGCCGGGAGGTTGGATGTGTTCACTAGACCTGACAGACGCCTATTGGCACGTATCGGTCAACAAAAGATTTCAAAGGTTTTTGGCCTTACGGATCAGGCACCAACATTTTGTTTTTCAGAGGATGCCGTTCGGCTTGAACCTAGCACCTCGATTATTCACAAAACTAGTCCGGCAAGCCCTGATGCCATTGTTAAAACAGGGGATCAGAGTGTTGTGGTATCTAGACGACTGGCTGGTGGTGGCAGAGACACAACAATTATGCATAAAACATGTCAATATCATTTTAAATCATGTCAAAACTCTAGGCTTCAAGGTAAATCTGGTAAAGTCAAACCTTGCTCCCTCACGAGTAATTCAGTGGATAGGGCTGGTCTGGGACACGGCCGCTCTCACTCTGAGTCAGAGTGTGGACAATCGCAACAGGTTTCGCAGGAAACTGTTCAGGTTTCTTCACAGTCTAACTACGACGCGGAGGGTCTGGGAGTTTCTGGTCGGCTCTCTCAACTGGATTCAACTAACTGTCAAGTTGGGCCGGTTGAAAGTAAAACGATTAATATTGGAAGGCAACAAATATTTCCCGCTCTTACCGGCGGGAAAATTATGGCCCATCCCGAAATTAATCCACACCTTACTAGCGGTCTGGGCGAAGAGGGAAACGTTGCACTCAATAATGTCATGGAACTCTCCTCCACCAACGGTATGGGTAGACACGGATGCGTCAGGCACAATAGGGTGGGGATTTCAGTCAAATCAGGGGCACCAGGGTCAGGGGCTTTGGTCCCACTTAGAAATCTCTCACATCAATGTCAAAGAATTACTAGTCCCCTTGTATTTCCTTCAGGCTCACGGCCCGGCGTTATGGGGCAAGTCGGTGGCCTTCAGAATGGACAATCTGAATGCAGTTCACTGTATTCAGAAACAAGGGTCAACGAGGTCAAGGAGGTTGCTAAACGTGTCGGAAGAGATTTTTGCCCTTGCCAACAGACTAGATATTTATCTTCACGCATCTTGTCTCCCAGGCGTAGCGAACGTCTGGGCAGACGCTCTGTCCCGGAGACAGAGCACGACAGTAGAATGGGAGCTCAAGCAACCCATTTTCAACCTAATGATTGCAGAGCTCTCCCATCCACAAGTGGATCTTTTTGCGTGCGAGGAGACTCACAAACTCCCTCTATACCTCACCCGCCGGGCGAAAATGCCGGCAGGAGGGCCAGACGCCCTAGTGACAGACTGGAACAGATGGAGCTCCATCTATCTGTTTCCGCCGCCAGATGCGTCACTAATGTGCCACGTAGTGAACAAACTACGAGATTATCGAGGCTTAGTCTCGCTAATCGCGCCCCTGTGGCCGGCGCAGTTGTGGTACCAGCAATTGAAAACGTGGTGCCCGGACCCGGTATCGCTCCCGGTCGGGTATTTCCACTTAGACACGATTGGCAACCTAGCGACCTCGCTGACTTTTGCATTATGGACATTCAGGAGGCCAAGTGGCTAGCACCATACGGTAGAGATGTGACCAATAAATTACTCAATCAATATACTCAGTCTACAAAACGACAGTATCAATCACATTGGCAAGCCTTTACTTCTTGGATCGTTAGAACAGAACAAACTGTACCCTCAGCGGCATTAGTTTTTAATTATTTGAATTATCTGTTTGAGCAGAAACGTTTATCTGTGGTAACATTAAAAAATCACTTAACTGCGATTAGAGTGCCCTTTTTAGACCTTACAGGTCTCTCCATACCGGTAGCGGAGGAAACAGGTTTTATGAGAGCATGTTTTAAACTCTGCCCACCTCCCCGTCAGCTCATGCCTACTTGGTCTCTGGACAAAGCTTTGTCTTTACTTCACTCTCGTCTGTACCAAAATACTGCAGACTTTGCATTACTCTTAAAAAAGGCGGTTTTCCTTTTGGCTTTGGCCACCGGAAACAGAGTGTCTGAGCTGGCGGCGATGAGCAACACACCTAATTGTCTTAGGTTTGGTAGACTTAATGAATGTATTTACATTGCACCTTCCCAAGGTTTTGTAGCCAAGAATGAGCACAGTGCACACGTGTTTTCTGAGTTCACGGTGCCGGCGTTAAAAAGGGGAAAGGTGCATCATAATCTATGTCCAGTGCAAGCTCTAACCAAATATTTGAGAGTAGCTCCTCTAAACCCCCAAGGTGCTTTATGGGTAGCAAGTACGGGTAAACGCTTACTTAAACGGCGATTAGCCTCTCTTCTGGTCGAAGTCATTAAAGAAAGTAATCCCGGCGTTGTGGGTCGGGCCCACGATTTACGCAAATGGGCAGCCTCTTTACGTTTCCTAAAAAAAATGTCAGTAGAAGATATCGCGTCCACGCAGTTGTGGGCGTCTAATCATACGTTTCTGTCTAGATACTTGTCAGTTGCTCTAGACAAACCTTCCTTACCATGTATAGCTTTAAGGCAGAGGGTCTAGGTGGCCCTGCAGTCACTTTTGTTTACTTTCACGTGAAAGGGGGGGGGGGG
>JAGKTK010061842.1:0-10490 GCA_018397895.1 Paralithodes camtschaticus
CTCAACTCACCATTTCCTACTCTCACACATGCTCTGCTCCCTTCATACAAACTCTTAACTGCTTCTAACAAATTTCCTCCTATTTCATAAATATATGTATGGCTCTTGCCAAATACATTTATTTCAAACAAGC
This sequence comes from Paralithodes camtschaticus, assembly GCA_018397895.1. Lineage (NCBI taxonomy): Eukaryota > Metazoa > Arthropoda > Malacostraca > Decapoda > Lithodidae > Paralithodes > Paralithodes camtschaticus. Next base: position 134 of record JAGKTK010061842.1, read on the forward strand.
TTACACTTAGTTACTGGCTGGCAAACTAATGTTAAATATAAATACAACACTCTAATTATATTTTGTTGGTAACAAATCCACAAACCATTATGTAAATATTATGATTTATCAATATATTACTCAATGAGTATTTCAAACAAAATTATCATGAGTGTTATTGAAAGTACACTCGCCTGAACGTAACTGAGATGACGGGGATGAAAGGGAAGGGCAACCCCAATACTGCAGAGGTCCTGATGATGTCAGAAGAAGAACCACAAACCATGGTGAATCTAGCCACAGTGAAGAAAAGCCGGAGAACGAGAAGGAAGACTCAAAAGAAGAGGAAACCAGAAATAGAATTCCCCCAGGATTCCCATGCTTTACAACCTGCCACAACAACACAGTCTACCCCACAAAGAGGATCTACCCGTGCTTTAATTTCTGCTGGATTAACACAGTCTACCAATAAAAGGTCCCTCCAATCGGAGTCCATCCGGGACCCCACAGGAGTTCAAGCCTGGACCAATCCCGAGGATGCATGCCTGGCCAATGGCAGACCCCGGCACATGTACCTAAGGCAGGGAGCCAACAACCACTGCAGGTGTTGTATTGCGAACAAGATTTTCTGCAAATGCAGCACTAGGAACCAGAACAATACCTCTACCAATGGAGCCAAGAGAATCACCTCTACAGTACCTCACATGAGGAATGGCAGTAACCAACAAAGAAGAGAAAGGGACAGAATTATAACATATACAACAGGAAATCCCAGACAAGACCAATATCATTAAAACAAATATTACCCAGGCATATATGCCTTGTAAATAAAGAATAGAGTTTTAAGATGTAAACAATACCATTAGATATGCATTTGTAGTTTAGCTATATTTTTAGAATGAATATTACCTTTGCAAAAAAGAAAAGAATGAAATCACCATGTCCTTATGATATCAAAATAGACCAAATGTTGTTCAAATTATAACCCAAATATAGCCTAACTGAAACTGAGAGAAGGTGTGCAAGTACCGGTTCCAGTCCTCTGTTAGTGTCACAGCTATCCGTGGATCGTGAATAGGATTGCAGACTCCTATAAGACAACCCTGTCTCTATAGTCGAGTCCAGCAAGGGTGGCGAACTAGAGGTGTGGAGGAGCCAAGAATGAACTTCTCTATTGTCCGTGAGAGAGGCAGCTCCCTTTGCCGTCCAGCCAGAGGAAGACCTACTAATCCTACGCCGGCCAGATTCTTCCTCTTGGAAATTACTTCACCTCTACCCCATACCCTAAGTGTCTCTATGTGTTTCAAGTGTTGTGATTTATTGTGAAGGTAATATAGAATATGTGAGTGTTCAACTTAATTTGTGCCTAGATCTTCGTTCAAGGATTTCCTTTGTCAATCTACTACACGTGTGAAATTGATCTAATTCGATCTACTCAGTGAATTTATAGAAGTGCGATATTCTATCTGTGCAATTCGTAACCCGCATTTAAATAATCAATATTTATATACGTTATAATTATAGTCATTATTCCACGTGTTTATCAGTGAATACTCCCAGATTCTATTATTGTGTGTTATTTTTCGTTGTGTGTCCAAGTCTAAGTGAAGTGTATAACGAAGGCTATATTCCTTCTAAGTGAACCCCATCTTATTTATCTTTATTCAACACCTTATTTTATCTATTTAACCATTGAGTACTCCTAGTAAAGTCGCCCCCTATTTTTGAAAGTAAAGAACCCGTCCGTTGAGTTATAATAAATTGATTTCAATTTACCTATTTTCATTCCTTTTGTGAATAGTTTAACCATATACGTTGCTCGGGTCTTATAATTCTTTCACCACTGATTGAGGAAATCAGATTATTTAACCTCCATTCATCACGCCTATATATTCGGCTAGTGATACATTACTACTTCGTTTGGTAATTTCTTAATATAACTTTGTTTTCATCATATACAGCGCTACCTCGTTCTGCTTTCATCAGTAGTTTATTAATCTAATTCAAGCTTACTTGGCTTAGCAATTGTACCGCTATAGTTTATTCACTCTATTTTAATAGTGAATCTGATTTCCATACTCCGTGAAAGTATACCTCATTTACAATCGAATTGATTTTTCGTGATTCGTGTGAGTAAATATTCACAAAACCATTTGGATAGGTAAAAGCCTATTTAAATTATCTTTCCTTAAGACCTAAGGCGAGGTTAACTTTTCCTTAGTGTAACTTAGAATTGCACTAAACTAAGAGTAAATTTAACTTGACATCAGTCCATTTGACCTAGATTCTCCTTGAGCGGTTCCTTTAATCATCTACGTGTGTGCTGTATCCCTTTGATTCCTGACCCCGCATATTTTCACACCTCTCAAACCGTTGGACCGCCGAGTCATACCCGAGTTAATATTTCCTACGTTAGACACTTCACCCACATGATATTGTCATTGATGTTATTTATTTGTATGTATCATATGTGTCCTATGCATTTACCCATTCAGTACTGACTGTAAGTGACAACCCAATATTCACTAAAGAGTAAAATATTTTCAACTCTTTTGAAGTCACCTGAATTCGAGTTCTACTCTGTAGTAGCACCTCGGATTGTAATTTATATGTACCTCAATATCTTGAATAAATACGAGTATAACTTTTCCTGTGTGTTTATTGTGCTTACCGAAGTGAGATTGAAGCAATATTAAAAGTACTATTCATGAAACTAGATATGTTCCTGTTGAGCATATTCAGAATCTAAACAGTTGAAATAAGGGTGAATATAATATATATAACCCAGCTGGTAAAAATAAGCATCCAGCATAACACTGGCGGCAGCGGTGTCTCGATACGGCATATCAGTTTTATTGTACTTTTTAATTGTTATTGCTCAATCATCTTCGAACACAAGATTCACAATGGCGGCTAAAACGCTTGACATTATTGCATTCAAAACTGAGGAACATGACATTAACACATATTTGGAAATTGTCAAACCTGTTCTGCTTATTGCGTTCAGGGAAGATGACATGTCCAAGATACATACAGTAGTGATGAAATTGGGAAAGTACGCAGCTAAAGTATCAGGGTATGTGAGTAACACTCCACGGTTAACCTGTGCACAGTTTGAGAACTATACAAAGTTAGCTATCAATCCAATTCTAGGTCAAACCATAGCGGACCGTCAGTTTCATGCAGTAACAATGCAGGTGATTTAGACGCCACAATTAGTCAGTTGACCCAACTGGCGTTCACAGCGTTTCCGGAAGAAATGGTAGCTCAACGGAAGAAGCTGGTGTTCAAAGCTCTACTGAGGATATTACCCATAGCCGTAGCGGATCATTTCTCTATAACTGAGCCCACGAACTATGAGGATGCTTTACCAGTAGTAAGGCGCATCATGGCTTTAAGAAAAACCCGAGAGCAAGACAAGATCGCCATAATCAGTAGGGTCACTACTCACTCGTCTACAGCACCTTCACCTATCCTTGCGGCACCACAACCTAATGATGAAGTAGAGGAATGGGCCAGAATTTGCCCCGCTGACTGGAGACCTTGCAGTTGCCAATGTGCTTTGGTCTCCATGAAGCGATAATTCCTAGAATTAACCAGGAGAAAATCCAAGTTACCTAGTTGGTGGGCTCAGATTCAGTGGATTAAGCCCCGGCGTGTGCCCACCATCACAGACGTTTGGACACGCAGGGATTGAAAACAGTGATGAAGAAGAAGGAAATATTGAAGAACCGAAACTAGTGGCGGATGCTGCCGAAATCCAGAATTATTTGGATTTTTAATCCGCCCCCGTTGACCAACAACGATTGTCAGACTGGCGGGGGCTCATGAGAAGACAGACCCAGAGAAGCTCCCCATCGACAGGAAAATCACTTTGAATGGGGTGAAAGTCCGACTTTTGATTGACATGGGGGCTTCCCGTTCTTGTCTCTTCTTTCCTTTCTTCAAACAACACGAGAAATCTTTAGGTGTTATTCAACCTTCGTCAATAGTTTTGGGCGCTAATGACGACATTATCGCTAATTTTGGACAAAAACGTCCAGTTTATGTTAGCACCCCTGTCTCTGATCATGGGACAAATCAATCATTCATGATTTATGATCCACAAGAGACCAAGTACGATGGATACTTGGGTCTCGATCTGCTCACATCTCTGAGCGCTTTCATTGATTGCAAATGGAGAACTTTAAAGTTCTCCCCCTCACTTCCAGCAACAACAAAAAACAAAAAATAAAGCTAAGCTAAGTAAAAAGTCAGATTGCACTCCCATTGTCAATTCAAGTAACGTAACCCCTACCACCAAATCTATGATCAATCAGGAGAAGCCAAATCAACCTACCATTTGTCTCATCCAAACCACACAAGCTGTCATCTCCAACTTAGTGACACTCCCCCCTCATCATGAACAATGGTTACCTATAATACCCACCTTGCCTGGGGATGTAATTATGACCCCTAACCTCCGAAACCCCTTTGACAGGGATTGCCTGCCCGCTCCAGCCATCATCTTTAATAAATTAATCTGCATTAAAGTAGCTAATATCTCAGATCAACGTATTACTTTGCCGAAAGAGTTAACAATAGGGGAACGAAAAACTTATGCGGAAGAATTATCTTTACCTACAGAAGACCCCTCTCCCACTTCTTTTCCCCTACCTGATATTCCTTCTCATTTACCTTCCCAACAACAAACTGACTTACAGGACCTGATGACTAATTATCAAGACATCTTCGCCACCTCCAACCGAGACGTCGGGAAAACCAACGTGCTTCATCACCCCATTCACACTGTAGGACATCCGATAAAACAACCCATTCGGAGGAAGGATCCTACCCAAACAAAGGAAGAGGAATCCCAGATAAAGGACATGCCAGCAACCGGAGTCGTACAACATTCCACTAGTCCCTGGTCATCTCCGGTAGTACTAGTCCGGAAAAAAAGATGGATCCACCCGTTTCTGTATCGATTATCGACAGTTAAACGACGTAACGATCAAAGACGCCACACCATTACCTAGAATTGACGACTCTCTGGATTCGTTATTAGGGGCTAGATGGTTCACCACCCTGGATCTACAATCTGGATATTGGCAAGTACCTGTCCTTCCAGAACACCACCAAAAGACAGTATTTGCCACGAGCCAAGGAAGATTATACGAGTTCACCGTATTGCCATTCGGTCTATGCAACGGGCCTGCCACATTTTCTAGGTTGATGGAATCTGTTCTATAAGGATTAACCTGGGAAACTTGTCTGGCCTACCTGGATGACATTATTGTGTTTGGGAAGACCTGGGATGAACATCTCCAAAGATTACGTCAAGTATTTCAGAGAATTCGTGAAGCAAATCTGAAACTCAAACCCACTAAATGTACCCTGGCTAAGAAAGAAGTTCAGTTTCTAGGCCACATAGTATCAGAACAAGGAATTGCCCCCAATCCAGACAAACTAAAAACCATTCGTACCATAACTCCACCCACCAATGTAAAAGGAGTTCGAGCTTTTCTTGGCCTAGCATCTTATTACCGTAGATTTGTACACAAGAAATTGCCACTATTGCCAAATCACTACATGACCTAACCAGGAAGGAAGAACCATTCATATGGATAGCTCAACGCCTCAAAGCCTTCGAAACCTTGAAAGAGCTATTGGTAGAATCACCAGTAGTTTCTTTTCCTGACTATACCAAACCATTCCGCCTATATACCGATGTTTCACAATTCGGTATTGGTGCCGTTCTAGGACAAACTAGGGAAGGAAGAGAACATATTATTGCCTGTGCCAGCCGAACCCTAAATCCAGCAGAAGTCAACTATCCTGTTACTAAGTGAGAGTGCCTAGGTATAATTTGTGCCCTGCAACACTTTAAGGCATACCTAGCAGGTGTCAAGGTCACCATCATTACCGATCACCACGCCCTCCAATGGCTACGCAAATCTGACACAAAAAATGCTTTGACTGTCAGATGGCGAGAATCGCTAGAGGAATTGGATTTTGAAATTGCTTATCTACCAGGGAAGCTCCACACTAATGCCGATGCTCTGTCAAGACTTCCAACTTCATCTAACTCTGACACATCGAGCCAGACCACTGATCCGCAACCTGTACTAGCCATCCATTATCAAGACTCCATGGATCAAGATCAACAACAACTACTAATCCACTTCCAAAAAACAAGAAAAAACAGATTGAATACCTTGAAGTGTTTTTTCCCAACTCACTAGAAGAGGAGATCATGTGTATACTCCTGAGGGAAAAATCATAATTACACCTAATTCAGTTCTATCCACTATGCAATCCCTACATGCACACAATGGCATTCATCTAGCACAACGGAAGTTAACCACGACCTTCCAACAAATTTACTGGACTCCTTCTCCATATATCACTGCTAAGAGAATTACAGAAGCATGTTGTGCCTGTGCCTTGGCAAGGACAGAACTCGTACGACCGGGCCTACAGGAAAACTAGTAGCGTCTAAACCATGGCAACTTTTAGCTGTAGACGTCATGGGACCCATGGAAAGTAGTAAAGGTTTCAAATACATTATTACCTTTGTGGACACCTATTCTAAGTACGTCATCGCCTGTCCAGCAAAAGAACATTCAGAAATGGCAGTAGCTGATGCAATGATTCAACATGTCTTTCCCTATTTCGGCTTACCTGAGGCTATCCATTCAGACAACGCCCCAGAATACACTTTTTTTTAACTTTAGTGTGAGTCTGTACTCAACACTAAACTATTCAATGCTCTGTGAAAACACTGAAAGTCTAGTCCTACAGCAAACAGATATGGAATCTTCTGAAAACGTCTGATGCTCTTAGATGCTTGTCAAATATAAAACATAAATAATGCAGGGGCAGGACACCAAAGCGTGTATCTTAAATACACCAACAAGTAGGATACATATATATAAAACAAGGGAGTACAACAACTCTGTGGCAGCACTAATAATAGCCACTCAAAACAGTACTGCCTTAGCCAAAGTAACAGCCATACAGGGTTGTGCACCAAGCATCAACCTAGGCAAAAAGAATACGTGAATAATTCCTAAAGCATACACAGTTAAAGTTAATAAACACAATGCTGTCTTTATTACTAATAAAGTCTAGCAGCGGCATAAAAGGTACCAGGAGGCTAGGCAGAGCGCAAGCATGCTCGTAGCCTACTGTCTCCCCTTGAACAGATTTCCCTTATGTTACGTTAAGTGACTAGGAGGCTCTCTTGGTAAGTCCAGATCTCAAGTATCTGGTCTTACCCTGGCGCTCCACAAAGGTCAACAAAATGAGGTAGCAAGCATACAAGTAAGTGTAGGCAAAAGCCCTTCGCTTGAATACTGCTACACTCGCAAAGGAAAAATATGCACAAGGGTTACAGGTTACCTAGCTTCGTCGAAGTCGAACAGGCCCTGACTTGCCATGTACATAACTCAGACAACGACCAAAGATACCCTCCACTGTCTAGCATTGAATAGTAACAAAGAACAACTCAATAATTAGAAGCACCCAATGATAATATGACTCATGTGACTATGACTAATAATCCTTAAAGCTAGTGCAAAACATATATGTGAGAACTGGTGCTGGTAATACGACTGGCCGACTATGGAAGTTGTATGCAGAACCAGAAGGGATAAGTAATTGAATAAAGATGAGAAGTATTGGAAAAGAAGTTCAGAGAGAGAAACAGTAGTACAGGGAGTTAGATTGGGGACAGATTGAAAGGGACGTCTAGAACCAAGCACACCATGCCAAGCTCTAAGGAGACACGCGGGCAGGAGCCCCCCAGCACGGCCAATCAAGAGCGTGGGAACCTCCGCCCGAGCGAGGAAGGCACACGTACATACACACACACATAATACAACCTCGCTGCCTCCTTCGTTCTCTCTCTCCTTAACGTCACACTACACATCTTATACACTATCACTGATATAAAATACTTCCAAGTGTCACAGACAAGAATAAAGACCACCACTGATCTGTCTGTGACAACATGAATACTAAGAAAGAAAGAGCATCGTTCTACGATTATTATAGCCCATTTCACTTCCCTGGCGAGCGCTAGCGAGTACGAGCACATTCTGGCAAGCTGGCCAGCGTAACACCCCGCCCAAGATGTGGGACGTTTTAACCTCAGGTAAACGCCACATCTGACCAGACAGAATGCTCATCAACCCCGCCTCACCCAGCTTCTCCCCCAAGTTGTGAAAACAAGGCACAATCACAAATATAAAACACTTCATTATATAAAAAAAATCTACACAACCCTTCCCAAAAATAATAGTATCATTTAACAATATTACGCTCAACGAGCAAGCTTCAACAAGCCTAGCCTACTAAGACAAAATCTCAGAATGTCTTAGATTCTTGCTGTAACATACTGCACTTATATACTATCAAAAAGAAAGAGTTTTTATGTGAGGTTTTTATATTTTTGTAATAGTGTTTTTGGTGGCTTTGCACTACAGGGGCAAGCCTAATTTTTCTCCACTCTCAAACAAACACTGACTGAACGGCGAGGGTGCTCCTTAAGACATACCCTCCCGTGACAAACAATCAGCCAGAACATTATCAGTGCCCTTAACATGCCACATATCCATCTTGTGTTCCGGCAGCAAAACAACACCTGACACTGATAATGGGAGGTTTGACGTACCTCCCAACCTACCAAATAGGAAAACCTACTATTTGGTAGTAGTCTTGGAAAATCCGACGTCAAGGCTATTAACCTAATTGCAATGACGACTTGTCTATTTTGACTGCTATGTCGTCATTCCAACCGCGGTTAAAAAATAAAACGTCTAGAGTCTACTCCTTATCTTGCTCTAGACGTTGTACATTAACCAAAACTACCACCGAAGGTGAAAAAAGCATAGAAGAGAAGAAAAAGTGGTTTACCTTAGTTACCGCTTAAGGCCCATTCCGTGTTCCGTCATGTGCAGATCCCTGTCGAACGTGCGCATGAGCGACCCTCTCTTGTTATCACATCTCACGTCAGCAGAAGAACGCGGATGGGCAGGGGTCCGGCGTGAGGGAGGGTATTATGTACGTTGGATTTTCCAAGACTACTACCAAATAGTAGTTTTCCTATTTGGTAGGTTGGGAGGTACGTCAAACATCCCAATTTGTTAGTAGTCTTGGCAAATCCAATGTCAAGGCTGCGTAACAATTAGGAGGAGGACATCCAAGCCCAACATACCAAAAAAAACAATGCATAAAGCAAAATTATGAATGACAAAGAAACACAATTTAAACAAGAGAGTTTAATAAAAGAGTGAAAAACTGAGGAGTAGCTAAAAAGAACAGTTTTAACACGTGCCCGTCATTCATAGTAATGCAAAAACATAGACTTGTCTTAAACCAAAAATGTACTGTACCCAAAATCCCTTTTCTTCCAAAACAACAAAAAACATTGAACACAATAACAAAACACAATTATCAATTTGGTAAAAAAACTTTTGTACTGTATACATAATACATAATCCCAAACTTGCAATCAAGTGTTGCAAACCCGTACTCCCCCCCCCCCCCCTTTTTCAAATAAAACAAAGTAAAAGAAAGAGGGACAAGGGGGGAAGACCAGGTATCTTCGCCAGAGCTCTAGGAAACACGACTCCCGAGAGCTATCACCGGCCGAGAGGGTCGAACACTGGATATGGAGAGGGAGGAGGAGATGAAGGAATTGATGGAAGACCACAAAACCGCTGAGGCGATGTCAGGTAAGGATTGACGTTGCAGGAACCGGAAGGAGGCAGCAAAGGATCGCACATCGTGTGCAGAACCCCTACAAACAGGGTTACTAGCACGAATGGTCCGACAAATGTTGCGTCCTATTTGCACCTTCGAGAGCCTCCCACCTGTCCGAGGAGACACCCACACAGCAGTACCCGAAGGCGGCGCCACAGACGCAACAGGGGAGTGCAAGGCTGACACCGGGCACAACACATGCCGAGTATGCCCACGCTGTAAAGCCTGGACGGTGAAAGGCTGGAAAACGCGGGTCTCCCTCTCATTCGTGGCAACAAAATGAGGGGAGGGGGCTAACGTGACGACATTCAAGGACGGGGAGAATCGCACGCATTCCTGGGACCGTGACAAGGCTGCTAGTGCAGACACCCTATCCCCAGTGGCCAGAGCGACAAGGAAGAGTGTACGCCCGAGCAACGGAACCGGTGTAGTGGCCCGTGTCTACGTGTGTGAAGCCAGAAGGTCCAGAGCCCGCCCCAGATCCCACTGTGGAGGGATCTGGCGCAGAGGCGGTCGTTCCCGGAAGGCAGCCGTCATGAAGGAATCCAGCTCCTTCGGCGGAACGACCAGCCCAGTGACGGACTCAAAGACCTCCCGGACGGCAGACAAGTGGTTACGTATAGCGTCGACT
>JAGKTK010061844.1:0-10489 GCA_018397895.1 Paralithodes camtschaticus
GGGAACAGAGGTGCATGGGGGCGGTTCGTTCGTGGCCACCCCTTTGGGGATCACGTTGTCAGGTAATAGATAGATAGATAGATTTATAGATGATTTATGTTGTATGTCGGTAGTGGTACACCCGGTAACTACATCCTTCCCAATTAGTGGTAGATTCAGTTATATTTTCCATTTTAGGGTACTATTTTACTAAAGGGACACGCATTTGACAGGTACTGTACCACCGAGGATTTAATACATAATTGTTTTCGGTTTACACGCATCCGACACCAGGCTACACCCTTTTCTGGTGTACGAAACACTAAAAAAGCCATTGGGACTCTTTATTAACTTTTTCACGCTTTTATGACGCAGAGGTTGCCAGATTAGCAATAAGAAATAGAGTTCTTCCACTCTTATAATTACCTCTCCAAAATTAGTTTTCTGCCCACAGCTAACTCAAAGACAACTGCAGAGATTGAAGTAACTAAACTAAAGGTTTCTAAGTAGCCCTGATGGTAACAAAGGCTTTAACGTATCCCTAATAGGCTCAAAATTGCATCATAAGCGTGAAAGGGTTAATATTATTAGCCTAGACAAAATATAAAAATAACTCTGTGGGAAAGTTGCGTTCGCGGGAGTAGGCCTAACTTCGATCGTTTGTTTACGTAGCGCTCCAGGTTACAGTAGGCTACCGTACTTCACGCATCTAATTAATTTTTCAATATTGTCGGTTCAATTAAAATTTAGGCCGCGGGATACACTGTATGTGTTGAATGGGGGCTTTGCCCCCTCACCCCCCTTAGACTTATTGTCATCGTCATATATAATGGCCAGCAGGGGGCAAATACACAACCGCAAACGTAACTATACCCGAGTGTAGTGTCAACAAACCACCGACGATCGGAAGAGGCCGCGGTCAACTCCCGATTTTCGGCCCAAACGCGTTTTTTAATTCTCGTCAAAAACCACATTAAAAATGTTATTAAATCTTTTCTACTGTATTACTAGTATCCGACCAGAAAAGGGTGTAGGTTGTTGATGGAGGCGTGGAAACCTAAATTAAATCTCCAATTAATACAGTACGTGGTGGTACCTGTCAAATGCGTGTCCCTTTTTAGTTATTATATGTCTTCTACATCTTTATTTAAAGCAGCGGGGGTCTGGAGGTGGCAGGTTAGGTTAGGTTAATGGCAATATTGTCATCAGAGGAGGCGGGTGATCGGTTTGTTTACGTTACGCGGCATCTGCCTCGGTCCGTGAGTGTCTACCTCGCCGACTCTCATTTTCAATGGAAGCGTTAGGCTAATCTAACATGACAACCTAACTTAACTTGGGGGCTGCTTTCCCCAGACTCCCACAATTCGAACATCAGTAGGGTTTCCTGAATATGGTAAGATTAAAAAAAAAAACTCGGTTTTGAAAGGAAAGTAATGAAAAAATAGGGGTAGTATAACTGTAGATTTACCGAAAGTCGGGATGCATTATTGCCTTTCCATCGGCAGTTTTAGGACAATATGGGTTTTGTGGGTAAGATTTTACGGTGTGACAACCGCGAGGGTCAATGTTACCGTCAACCGGGGCGAAAATAGGAGATTTTTTCGTATTTTTTTGTACCATGTAATCTAGTTTTTAGCTCATTATAAGAACTTGAGTGATGCATGCGAGGTTGGTCCACTAGGGTATCGAGTTACGACAGTAACATTTTGTATATGTTATACCGGTATATATATTTTATACAACTATAATACTGTAATGGGTATCCAAATTCGTACCCAACTCAGGGCCATTTCGGACACCTGGTTTGAATTTGGTCATTCATTTCGGACACCTGGTTTGAATTTGGTCATTCATAGACAAATAATGGAAATTGCTATCCTGAGTTCCCAGTGTAGTTTCGGACATATTTGGGGCCAATTCGGACATCTGTGTGTGTGTGTTTTTTATTCCAGTACAAAAATAATGTCACTCCTTGACTACGTAATTGAGATGCGAGGAGAAAAAGAAGTGAAGAACCATAATTTCTTACAGTTTCTTACAGTAGATCCTCTGGAAAAAGGCAAACTATGCCTGTGTATCCAGCTCAGTACCAGTACTTGCACTGCTGCGGTCGTTCACGGTGTTGGCGGCGGCGGTAGCAGACGCAACATTTTTACTATTCTGTATTTTTGTTTTATAATCAAACTTCAAATCTTGTCTTCCCCATGCTTTATCAAGATTACTTTCAAACTCCCTTATTGATTCGGAATCGACTACATACTGGGGCAGTGCGTTCCGCTCATTTACCACTCTATCACAAAATGAGTTCTTTGCCTTCTCAAGCCTATTTCTTTCTTTGTAAATTTTCTTAGAGTGTCCTCTCGTTCTTGTTCCCTCCCGCATCAAGAAGATACCTTCACACACATCCTCATCGTACTTTCCTGACACTATCTTAAAAGTCTCTATCATATCCCCTCTCTTTCTCCTATATGCCAGTGTCGGAAGCCCCAGTGTCCTCAACCTCTGCTCATAGCCCGCGTTCTTCAACGTTGGTACCAGCTTGCTAGCTCTCCTCTGCACTTTCTCCACTGCTTCTATATCCTTTACCATATATGGAGCCCACACCTGGTTTGCATATTCCAGGTGCGGCCTAACCAGCGCTGTATATAGATTCCTGAAGATTTCTTCGTCAAGTGACACAAATGTCCTCCTTATCATCCCTACAATTCTATTGGCTTTGTTTATCTTTTCCGCTAAATGTTCTGAGAAATTTAACTTATTGTCTATCACTACTCCTATATCCTTTTCTGCACTCACTTCCTCCATCGCTTCATACATACTGTATCCAACCTTGTCGATCTTGCTGGTCCCAATCCGCATGTACTTGCATTTTTTTGGATGAAAAGGCATTAACCAATGCTCAGACCATCCCTTCATGCCCTCCACATCTCCTTGAAGCAAACCCATATCTTCCTTACTCCTCACTCTTCTATACAGTTTAGTGTCATCCGCATTCAGGTATACCTCACTTCCATTAGTTATAACTTCAGGCAAGTCGTTGATAAATATAACGAACAGCAGTGGTCCCAACACAGATCCCTGAGGTACCCCACTTGTAATTTCCCTCCACCCCGAGCCTATTCCATTCACCAGTACCCTCTGTCTCCGATCTTTCAGGAAGGCTTCTATCCATTTCACACATTTCTCCCCTATATTATAGCTTCTAACTTTCTCTATTAACCTTTTATGTGGGACCTTATCGAAGGCCTTCATAAAATCATCATCAACTGCCCCAGATATCTACAAAATCAAGTGAGCCACCTGCAAGAATTGCTACCATAACAACGGGCAACGAAAACAATCAACACGAGCCGCATTCCTCAGCTGAAAACAGGAGCCAGGAAAGGTTTTAGAGAAAACGCAGTAAATAGGGGGGACTATTCCAAGATTCGTAAAGATCGCCCACGACTCCCCGAGACCACCTTCACACCGACACCCCACAGTCCTGGTAGTACCGGTACCAGAGACGCCCAACTTTCACAACATCACCGCCTATAACCAGCGCATCTGCAAGAACAACAATAAGGCCGGTCTGCAACCTGTAACCTACCCGAAACAACGTAAGAGTAATCTCCACGTGGAGTTGTCCAGAGCAAGGGACCCTACATTTACCTCTATGCCTGGCCAACACAGTCAACGCCCATCGCCTCTCAACATCACACCTATCAATAACTTCGCAACGTGCATCAAGGAAATATACATAACACCAGCTGCAACATCTAGTGCCCCAAATCTCAAAACTAATGGGGATAAGCATGAGGAAGATGGGGGACCAGAAAAACGCCCCATCTCCCCTTAATATCTATCCTCTTTCTGTCTCTTGTCCTCCACATCTTATATACCGGTACATATTCTTTTACTCTCAATATATTTTTTTCTTTGAAAAGTAGATTCCCAATTAAAAAAAAATCTTCTTCATATGGTTGTTGAAGTCTTGCTTCACTTCTTCTTTCTTTTTGATATGCTGTACATCACAGCATAAAGTGCTTAAAGTCTTCTCTCTCGTTGTTGCATAGATCACACCTAGTTAATTCTTCCTCCATAAACCTATTTCTATCTTTTAAATTTAAGTTATTAGTCCTACACCTATAAAATATTATTGATGATTACGTATTATCATACATCACCTCTTCTCCCCTAATTTCAGTCTTGAAGGTTTTATATATTTCTAAACTACCGTCAACTGGGGCGAATTCGGACGATTTTTGCATATTTCCATAGCATGTAGTCTTGTTTTTATCTCAATGTAAGATCTTAAGTATTGTATGTGTAGCTGGTACATGAGGGTATACAATCATGGCATTAAAGAAATTAAAATACATTGCACATATTTATTATAAATATAATAAAGGTGTCCGAATTCGGACAGGAATTGGGGCAATTTCGGACACCTAGTCTGAATTCGGACATGGATATAAAATAAATTCATAGGACTAAGCAGTGATCCCAGTATAGATTCGGACCTTTCAGGGGTCAATTCGGATGTCTTTGAACATTTTACAAGGGTCTTATCACATTCACTGATAACGTAAAGACCATAAATATCATATCATAAGATACGTCCGAATTCACCCCATTTTTACAGAAATTTTAAAATTAAATCATTTAATTAATACCCAATTACAGGAATAATATAGGCTACAAGATGATACCAATTAATTATTTTCTACTTTCACACTAATTACGAAAGTACATATTGGCACTAATAACTTCCCGCATCCACTCATTATAATTTCTGTCAAAGAAAGTTTGTCATTGTTACAAAATTGAATTACTGTATACAGTACTGTATACCTTATTTTGGTTTTTAATTGTTTCTTACTACTTGTCGAAATATATTTAAAGATCTTTACACACGAAATTGATACAAAAGTATGTTGAAAAGCCTGGTGAAAAGATATTTCTAATATGTTTATTCACTAATAAATAATTACCGGTAATAATTAACTTATTTTTGGCGATGTCTGAATTCACCCCAGTTGACGGTACTCTTTTAATTTATTTCTCTCCTCCACTGATTTCTATCCCATGTTTTTACTTTCTTTTTAATATCATCTACTGTAAACTTATATTTGTCATATTTGTACAATATTTTCAAGGTTCAAGTCTATTATATTTCTTGATAGCTTGACCCCAATTATCTTTCTCATTTGTTATTTTTTCCTGTGTTATTCTTTTTAACAGTCCGTTGCTATCCTCTCCCAATAGATATTATAGATACTTTACACTTCCTTCCATTATCCTTGCCTCCACGGTATAGTAACTCAAAAGGTAGGCGCACTGAAAGTCTTGAAGTCATATACATGCACGCTTCTAAAAAGCAGTAAACAGACTTCTATTACTTCTTTTTCTTCTGTGACTTCACACTCAACCATGGTACCGTCATAATATAGGATATAGTTGTCGGAATAACGTTGATTATTCTATAAGCGAATATTTAGTGAAATATTTGTATACCAGCGTCGCTTGTTTGTAGGCGCCGCTATAGTATTCTCTCTGGCCGCTAGACGGCAGCACCGTCCGTTCTGCTCCCCTCAGTCCCCCCCACCAACATTTCGCTTCGTCAAAATATCTGATTCCCTCTTAGATTCTTAGCTGGCTATATACTTATACATATAATCTCTCCACATCCCCTGGGCCTTCATACACCCTCACACGCCATCACTGGGTGAAAGTTGGCGAGTGACGGCAGCAAACTATGTGAATTTAAAGGAAGTTGAACAAGGGATAAGCGAGAATCTGTATAGGCCTACCTCCATCCATTCTCCCGATCGACGAAGCGAAAATCACCAACACCTTCGAAATATCTCTTCATATAAACTACAAATATATCGAATAACAATGCTAACATGTAGATTGGGTCCTACTACAATAACATTATCGATATCAATCGACGTTACTCTACGTATTAGGTGAACAAAAATACCATAGCGATCGTAAAATTTCCGCGGTAAAATTTGAAGCGACGTCGATGTATACTACCTCATAGTCGTACTGTATATATAAAATCTTCAAATGCAAAAAATAACAACTTTAGCAAATAGAATAGGGTCCTGTCACACTATATATGTCTATGTTTATCCATGTCACTTTACATTTTCTGTGGAAAACACAATATACCGATCCTGTTTGAAGACCATATTTAGGCAAGTCGAATGGTCACCATCACGGTATAGTAACTCAGTCTTTATACCATGTTCACATCCACTAACCGCTCAATATCTTGGCTTCCCCATTATTATGATAGCAACAATGATTAGGGCAATGGAATAAATGTATTTCCTGGACATAGGAACATGACCAGCCCACATATGAAGTGACCATATTTAGGTGGGAGACCAGTAGATGACGTCACCCGGGGATCGATCACGTGACTATCGTGGTTCCAGTAATACGCTCGTGCCCATACCTTTCTATTGTCTTTATACCGTGCTTGCCTCCATGGAAGAGACACCTATCTCCCCTCTCATTGTTGCTTTTTGAGCATACCTAGGTGCTCCTAAAATAAGTCTGTAGAGTATACCTTATTCTCTATTGTCTGCAGTTTATTAATTTTATACCGGTATCTGTTTTTGTGAATTCTATTACATTTGAACCATACAGAATTGCTGGAAGAACCATACTCTTCCAATATGTCTTACCTATTATAGTTTATTTTATTGCAACTGTGGGGCCTCCAGTAGCCAGATAGATTACTTCTTGGTTAATAGGAAAGACTGGAAACTGGTTCGAGATGTAAAGGTCATCCCGAGCGAAGAATGTATCCCCCAGCATAAGCTACTTGTGTGCGACATGAGCTTATACAGAGATCCTAAGCGCAAGAAGGTATACATACCCAAAAGGAAAGTGTGGCTGCTGAAGAACAAGGAAGTTAGGGATAGGTTTCATAGTGAACTGGAGGAAATGAATAGAAATAAGGAAGCTAGGCCTAACGATGTAAATAGTCAATGGAACTTTCTTAAGCATAGCCTTATTGCTGCCACTGACAAAGTCTGTGAGAAAAAGGGTCACCCCAGGAATAAGACCTCCTGGTGGTGGAACGATGAGGTAGAACATGCTGTGAAAGAGAAAAGGAGATGCTTCAAAGCATGGAAGAAGGGAGGCAGCAAGGAGGAATACCAGGTAGCTAAACAAACTGCAAACAAACGGCGGGTGCCCAACCCCGAAAGGGGTTGAAATAGGGGAGCTATCCCCTCGCCAAAGGCAGCTTTCTAGGGCCTTTCCTAGCTGATGCTGAGAGGATTGGGTTCTAGTCATGTGGTGATGGGCTGGTCTATCAGAGTGAGACCTGAGTGATCTCTGCCATACCCATAGCTTACTCTGACTGTTCCTTTTACTTATATATTCTCTAGATCTCAAGTGACGGCATCTCTTCCGTGGATTGACCTCCCAATCTATCAAGATTGGAAGCGAAAGCGTCACATTTTTCCTTTGCCCCTCAACTTTCTCTTCATAATTGCTGAGGGGCACAGGGCCCTGGGTGGGGCTTTGGTTTCCCTGGCGTTTCCGCACCCTCCTCAGCTCCCCGCCATGGAGTGGCTTCGGTCACCCAGGCTTTATTGTGGTAAGCAGGGAGGGTTCTGTGGGGGCGCTCGGTTGTGGCCTTGGCTTTGCTCTGGGCTTCGGGGCTGTTCGGCCAGGCAGCTTGGGAACAACAACAACAACTGCCAAAAGAGTTATTTACAATGCTAAAAAAGGCATTAACCCAGGAACTGCGGGAAGACTCTTAACCCCTCCAACCCGGATGGGCTCTTGAACGCCCATAACAAACTCGGCCCGCGCAACCCGGAAGGGCTCTTGAACGCCCATTGCTTGCATGCGTGCTTTCGAATGCCGCGCGTACATTTTCGGTGTCGTGGGACGGTAGGTGGCGCCACCAGACGTAAACGACGCCACAGCAACAGTATCTTCCCCGACGCCATCATGGACAGTACGCCAAATAGTGATTCCGCTGTGTCCGATACCGTGCTTCCTACGACGCCCTTGCTTGTTCGTCGCGCCTTACCCCGACGCCATCGCCTAAATGTGTTATCTCCCGGAGGTATTGAGACGACATTGAGACTTTATGAGCGAGCTGATGCCAAGCATAATGTTGATGATGAAGTCAGTGACGACTCCAGTAATTATAAGTCGAGTGATTATGGCCATGAGAGTGATAAAGAAGAGCAATTCCTGGGATTTGCGAGAGAACTTGACAGTGATGAGAGTGATGAAGGTTTTGTACCAGTTGTTGAGGAAGCTGGTTTACCTAAAGACAGTGAACTTGAGAGAGTGAGCGAGTGGGAGAGTTCAAGGTCAACCACCAAATTTCGCTTAAGTGACACGACGCCAAGCCCTTCCCCAGCTAAATCGCCTTTCAAGCTACATTTGTATAAGCAGAAAATACTTGAAAAGGCGGCTGCGGCAGCTAGGGAACAAGCAAAAATACTTGGTGAGGATGAGGCTGTGAGTGAGGGTCAGCGTGGTGACCCTTCTCGTCCGCCATTGTCTCCCTTGTCTACCCACGCCACCCAAGATGACCCGGATGCCCCGCATTCTTCCCCACCACCCCCACCATTGCCAAGGGTTGAGGACCCCCCACTTTCGGCCTATTTGCCTCCTAGGTCCCCCGACAGGACATATACTGCTGCCGAAAAGGGGAAAGGTAGGAAATATACCAAGAAAATTAAAAAAAGTAAGAGAGTTTTGTTCGAGGCTCCCGCGGCGTCCACCCCGGCCGGCCCCAGCCGGCCCCAGCCGGCCCCAGCCATACGTCCCCGCAACTTTCCCCACGGTCCTCCCCACCTCTCCCGCCTTCAACATGTCTTCCTGAAGAAGTCTTTGAGCTCGCATCACCAATACCTGGGCCTAGTGACAGTGAAACATTGCTTTCTGTCACTCGTCGCAGGCCAAGGAGCCCGGGACCTCGGGGGGACACAGCCTCACCTGCCACTCCTTCCCCACCTCGCCCACCCGCACGCCGCCCACGCATCACTGGTTCCCCGCCAGATTATGTGGGGGCCACTGATGATGAAGGGCACCTCTCTGAAGACTCTGGCCATGATTACATAGGTCCACCGTCAGGGCAAGATGACCACTCTGACGATGACTATATGGACATCGACGACCCTCGACCCATCCGCTTGGCCCGACGTCGTGCTGCCCGTCGTGCTGCCCGCCGCCCTGGCCGACGCCCTCGCCGCCCTAGGGCGCGCGCCTCCCGAGTTGGCCGTGGGCGTGCTGGGCCACCAGCTGGAGCTCCTCGTCAGCGTAGACAAGACCCATTCTACGTTTTTCAGTGGCAAGACGTAGTTGATGAGGATGGATACAACCCTGATGTGCCAGCTTTTGATGAGGTACTGGAGGGTTCAGGCATTACCCCCAATTTTCCTGCAGGCCCCAATGCTCCACCACACAAACTATTTGAGGCCTTCTTTGATGAGGAGGTGGTAGGCTATGTTGTCAAAGAGACAAATAAGCAGCACCAATTCCAGGTCCACTTTTTGGGCAAGGTGACCAAGGGCCACATGAGGCAGTGGACCCCAGTGACTCATAAAGAGTTCATGGTGTTCCTGGCACTCACCATGCTAATGCCTCATGTCAAGAAGCATAGGTTGCCTGACTATTGGATCACCAATGATCTGATATCCACCCCTGCCTTCGGGAAATATATGTCTCGCGACCGGTACCTTGATATCCTCGCAGCGCTCCATCTTGTCACCAACACCGACGTCCACCTCGGTGACAAGCTGTGGAAGATTAGGACGTTGTATGAGATGATGCGAGAACGCTTCACCTCTTACTTCAAGCCCTTCCGCAAGGTCGTCATTGACGAGTCTCTTGTGCTGTTCCGGGAAAAACTCAGCTTCCGGCAGTACATCCCCTCAAAAAGACATCGCTTTGGCATAAAATTCTTTGTGCTGTGCGACTGCCAAACTGGCTATGTCCTGGACTTCCTGGTCTACAGCGGGAAGGAAGGGGACTTGCTTGTGGACCCCCTCATTGGCTTTGGCGGAGCAGTGGTGCAAGCCATGATGGGCCGCTACTTTCACAAGAATCACGTCCTCCACACGGACAATTATTACACGTCCCCCACTCTCTCACAGTACCTGCATGAGCGCAAGACGGGGACTGTAGGCACAGTACGAGGGAAAAGGAAGGGCATGCCACCTTTCCCTCCAAAGACCAAAAAAGGTGATGTGTTCAAGAAGAAGTCGGGGCCCATTCTGGCTATCCACTGGCACGACCAGCGGAAGGTCAACCTCCTGACCACCATCCACAAGGGGGAAATGGTGGAGACTGGCAAGGTGGATCGCCGCACCCAGGCCAGGGTGACCAAGCCCGATGCTGTCCTGGACTACAACATCAACATGAGGCTGGTGGACAAGTCCGACATGCAGATAGGCTTCATTGACTGCCTGCGTACCTCGTGCAGATGGTACAAAAAGTTCTTTCTGCATATGGTGGACATGTCAGTTCTGAATGCCTACAA
>JAGKTK010061845.1:404-10489 GCA_018397895.1 Paralithodes camtschaticus
TATTGTACCCACGTATCTTCAGGCACAAAAGGGGGGGGGGGGTCCCGTTGCGTATTGCTTAGTGCCTTCCTTGCTTCGAGGCCAGGTGGTTGCTTTTTCTGGACCCCTTTTTCCCTCATGTTTAGCCCCATTAGTTTTGATATTTTAAGATGTTTTTCCCATCAGTTTGTCGATTTTATGACCTTTCGTACCATATTTTTATCAATATCAAGACCTTATGTGGGGGAAGTCACAGAGTGTGAGGTGAAGTTGAACGGTCAGGATATGGAGATCGTCAGCTCATTTAAGTATCTAGGCAGTGTGTTGACTAAAGATGGGACGATGGATGAATAAGTGCGGGAGAGGGTGCAACAGGGGAAGAGGGTTGTAGGAACGGTGAAAGCAGTAACAAGAAATAGGGTGGTCAGTATGGAAGTGAAGAAGTCCTTGCATGACAGTGGTAATCCCGACACTAACTTACGGAAGCGAAGCATGGACGTTCGGGAAGAGGCTCAGACCAAGAGTGAGAACGGTGGAAATGAGTTCCTTGAGAAGTGCATGCGGAGTTACATGGAAGGATAGACAGACGAATGAGGAAGTAAGAAGGAGGTATGGTGTGGAGGTAGATGTGCTGGAAAGTGTGAAAAGGAACAACTTGAGATGGTTCGGCCATATGGAACGTATGGAAAGCGAGAGATTGACTAAGAGGGTGTACGAGAGCGAGGTGGAAGGACAGAGAGGGAGAGGTGCACCGAAGGAGAGGTGGAAGGATGGAGTGAGGAAGTATTTGGATGAAGGCGGTGCTGGTTGGGAGGAGGGGCGTCGAATGACAGGGGACAGAGGTGCATAGGGGCGGTTCGTTCGTGGCCACTCCTTCGGGGATCAAGGCATCAGGCAATATAGATAGATAGACGTGCCATTTTGCTGTCGATTTTTTTTCCTGGTGAGCAATACTACAGATGATTTTGAATGGCTATACGATTTGCAATTAATCTCCAGTCGTTGTTATGACTCGAGGAAAAGCTGTGTTAGTATTCCTCTCTGTGTTCTCTGTTGCTGAGTGGAGGAGACACATGTTAACTAATCCACTTGGGTCACTGTATTACGTTTTGTGAACAACACAGAATTATATGCAGCTCAGGAGTAACCTTGATAATCTCACAACCAATCTCTCTCTCTCTGTATGTATGTGTGTGTGTGACGTACCGCTTAATATAACTGATATTTAGAGAATAAGAGAGAGAAGGGGGGGGGGGGTCAGTATGTTAAGCCTTTGTTCATGTTCAGGGAAGCGTTGCTGCGCGGGGAGAGAGGGTAATTATATAAACCAGGCTCATAACTCACAGGTAGGGGGGCACGAGCAAGAGAGAGATGGGGGAGGTGAGTTTCGGGGATAGATCAGACACACAAATGACAGTGACAATGGTATCAATAATATAGTTTCTAAATTCGCAGATGACACCAAAATAGGAAATGCAATAATTTCGGAAAGCGATAGAATCAGTCTACAAACAAATCTAAATAAAATCACAGAATGGTCGGAGAATTGGCAAATACCCTTTAATGTAAACAAATGCCAGATATTGCAAATAGACTCTTAAAACCAATAAATATGAGTATCCTATTACACGAACAGAGATAAAGTTAATAGCGTAACACAGTTAAAAGACCTAGGAGTGCTGATAACTGAAAACCTAAATTCTTCAAACCAATGCACGGCAAAGCGAAGAGAGCATTAGGCTTCATCAGACATTTTCATTATCACACAGCAGAGACATAATTGTTGCCATTATTATAAAAGTATAGTGAGACCGCATCTAGAGTATGCTGTGCAGTTCTGGTCTCCCTACCTCATAAAAGACATTGTAAAGCTGGAATCTGTGCAGCGAAGAGCAACTAAATTGATCCCTTCTCTAAGAAATAAACCATATGAGATATTAAGAGAACTCGATCTATTTTCACTTAAGAAATGGAGGATAAGAGGACAACTGATTGAGTGTCTTAAGATTTTAAAAGGATTCAGTAACATTAACCCCGATATCCTATTTAAGATAGCCAAAGATAGTTCTAAAAGAGAAAACAAGTTAAAATGAATAGGTAAAAAAGCAAACCTGGATACAACAAAAAAACATTCTTCACTCACAGTATAAATTAGTGAGTGGAATAAGCTCCCAAATAAAGTAAAAGATAGTGTCTCAATAGATGCATATATAAAAAGTCTAGACACTTACCACAGATAGGCTAAATAGGGATGGAGTAGGTAATAACCAATGATAACACGAAGTGGTTGCAACGAACACTGCTGCCAGTTGAAGAGATCTGAGGGAGAGAAAAAATATATATAGATAGGCTATATTGAAAAGGAGAGAAAGTTAAAAAAAAACGGTGAACCCCCTTAAATGCTATCCCTTATATCATGCCATATTTGTACCAGGTTCAGGTTTTGGCAATCTTAATAAATAAAGGTCGATGTTTGTCTGTTTGTCAGTTACCCGACATTTGTTACTAAACTCCTCCCACAGTTTTGGTGCCAGGTGGGAGTGTGGGGCACCGTTGGAAAGCCCAGGCTTTGGAGATGGTTTTAGGCGAGTTTAGTGGAAATCAGAGACACTTTTGTTTAATAACATTTTCGGCAGAACTTATGTAGTATACGGGAGCGAAAACAATGCGAAAAAATTACCGTTTGGGGCAGAAGGAGGCCTCCGATCGAAAAGGTGTATGGAACGAAAGTTGTTCGCAGCTCCCCAAAATGGGGGTACGGATGAGGTCAGATCCAAAATCGGAGGTCATTTAGCGGCCGAAATCGAGGTCGCCGTTTAATGAGGCACAGGGAGGTCGAGGCCGGTGATTATGGTAGTAGTAGTATTGTGATGATTGTGGTAGTAGTGATTGATGATGATTATGGTAGTAGAATTTAAAGCCGGGCAACGCCGGGTACCCCTCCTAGTTGTATATAATTTTAATTACTAAATGAAGACCAGCTCACCTTATTGTAAACACAACATCCTATTTGTTTTGTGTTATTCATTTGGATTATAGGCCTATGCACATGCTCAGATTAATATGCAGGATTCGAAACTGCATAATAAATCGTAGGCTTGTGCATATTTCTGTAACTCTCTTGATAGCGTAATGCATAAGTGCGCGGAATTTAGATGTGAGTATCCTAGGTTCGAATCCTTGGAGTGCCAAATGTATTTGTTGATTGAGCTGAAGTTGGTTGGTGGAAAAAACATAATAAATATTTCATATTATGTTTTGCTAAATCTTCTATGCGATATTTCAACAGAGATATTGATACGTGTTTAGTCTTTTAAGGGGGGATGGCCCGGTTTTCTGGACCACTTTCTCCATCATGTTTAGCCCCACTAGTTTTCAGATGTTACGATGCTTGCCCCATTAATTAGTCGATTTAAGACCTTTAGCCCCATTTCTTCGTCAATATTTAGACCTTTCGTGCTATTTAGGTGTCGATTTTTTCCATGGCGAACGATAGTGAGCCTGTAATGTTGGAAAACCGGCCTTCGGCCGGGACATTATTCTACCGAAAAATGTATAAATTAATCTAGAAGGGGGAACTAATGAATGTTTTTTTTTTTTTTTTTTTTTTTTAATTTGATGGAGGTATAGGGAGGAAACTAGAAAAATAATAAATACATGCAAAAATGATGGAGTCTAGGGAGGAAACTAGAAAAATAATAAATACATGCAAAAATCGCCCAAAAAGTGAACCATCGCCCTTAAGTTGTGCGGTTCCTGTTGTGGTTTGTTGGTTTTGCAAGTATTAACCCCTTCTGTACCGACGACGTCCTTTTAACTTTATTCTGGCTACATTTAGACGATTTTATGTAGCTTATGAAGGATGTATGGTAGCTAAAAGGATGAATTGAGATAGTATGTAGTTATTAATTGGCAGACGTCCTTCCTAAGCTGAATAAAATCATATAACAGTAGGCAAAACAAAGTGAAAAGGACGTCGCGGGACGTCCCTTCTGTACCGGCGCCGTCCTTTTAACTTTATTCTGGCTACTATTAGACGATCGTATTCAGTTGTAAAAGGGCCTCCAGCAATTAACAGGCTTCGAACTATCTCTCTTAACCCTTTTTACTACCACAGATCCTTCTTAAACTGCACAGAATCGTCTAAATATGGGTTGAATATTATTACAAACACGTTGTCGGTACAGAAGGGATTAAATGTTTATTATAACGCTGAGCCATTCCAAGTTCAACAGTTGGCCAGAGTTGGTTTACTAAAGTGTACACCAACAATTCGTGCAAAGCCACTAAGACAACAGCGAGTAAAAGGCAATCAATGCCAGCCAATATTAAGGGGAGATGGGCTGTTCTTTTGGTATATTAATTCAATTATTCCTTATATTCTTAGTTGCTTCGCTAGACCTCCATAAAGCTTAGAAAAACATCCCCTAGAACCCATTTCAAGATAAATTTGTACATTTTTTGGTATAAAAAAATTCCGGCCGAAGGCCGGTTCTTCTTAAAATAACAGGCTCGCTATCGCTCGCCAGGAAAGATTCTACACCTAAATGGCACGAAAGGTCTAAATATTGACTAAGAAATGGGGCGAAAGATCTTAAAATAGACTAACTAATGGGGCAAACGTCTTATAATCTCAAAACAAATGGTGCTAAACATGAGGGAGAAAGGGGACCAGAGAACCAGCCCATGTCTCCTTAAAGGTATAATTAAGAATATAAAAGCAACTGCATTACGTACGGGAATACAAAAAAGGGCGAGGGAAATTGCAAAGTACCCCGACTTAACCCCTTCTGTACCGCGACGTCTTTTTAACCTCACTCTGCCTACTATTAGACGATTTTCTTCCGTTTAAAAAGGGCATCCGACAATTAACAGGCTGCGATCTATCTCATTTAACCATTTTTACTACCACAGATCCTTCTTAAACTGCACAAAATCGTCTAAATTTAGCTAGACCCAAACTAAAAATACGTCGCCGGTACAGAAGGGCTTATTAGAGGTCAACAAACTAACCTGAGCAGGACACAATGTGAGAACGTTTAACTGGGGATTTAAGGGGGGTCACCGTTTTTTGTTTTTATATTTATCTCCCTTTCTCTCTTTCCCTGGCTTGTATCCATTCGGCCCCATGTGGGGAGGTTCCTCTCACACAGCACTTCTAGACAAAGTAGAAAATAAAGCCTTTCGTATCATTAACTCCCGTCCACTCATCTACTCTCTGCAATCTCTCCCTCTTCGCCGCAATGTTGCATCTCTCTCCCTATTCTATCCTACTACAATAATCAGTGTTCCTCAGAGCTCTCTCAGTGCATACTACCTCCTCTACGTAGGGTACGTAGTACCCGTCTTTTAAGACAATCCCACCCCTACTCTGTACAACTTTCCAACTCAAAAGTGAAACTTTACTCCCAATCATTCTTCTATTCAACAGCTGAAGTCTGGAACTCCCTCCCTGAATCCATCTTCCCCTTATCCTATGACTTAAATTGTTTCACACTCTGTGTATCAATGCATTTTGGCTCGAACATAGCTTGATTTTGGCCCTGTCACTCTTTCAACTCTGGGGGAGGCATTCGTCATAGGCACTTCTGCCTTTTGTCTCCCTCATCCAAAAACAAAAAAAAACAAAAAACATGTTTAATTAATCAATGCCTTAGCAACTATAGCCCGTTCATTCTAGGTTGGGCAGAAATCGTAACCTCTGTAACTCAAAAAGGGCTTTGGCTAATTTACGAGTTATCAATTTATACACATATTTCCCTGGCCAAGTCTAATTGTTATGTGGTAGAACTATTAGCTCGATTACTCTAGTCCTTTATGAGTTATGAGAGGTTAGGGGTTACGATTTCTGCCCAACCTAGAATGAACGGAGTATAATGTCAAATCAACCAGTGTGCAATTAGCCAATGCCAAATGAACAAGTGCCTAACCAACTAGTACCTAATCAACCAGTACCTAATCAACCAATGCCTATTTAACCAGTGCCTAATCAACGAACGCCTTATCATCTAGTAGCTAATCAACCAATGCCTATTTAACCAGTGCCTAATCAACGAACGCCTAATCAACTAGTACCTAATCAACCAATGCCTATTTAACCAGTGCCTAATCAACGAACGCCTAATCAACGAACGCCTAATCAACGAACGCCTAATCAACGAATGCCTAATCAACTAGTAGCTAATCAACCATTGCTTAATCGACCAATACCAACCTTAAGGGGAGGCAGACAGTTTTTTCGGGTCCACTTTCTCCCTCGTGTTAAGCCCCATTTGTTTTGAGATTAGTTAGGCGATTTTAACACCTTTCGCTTCATTTCGTTGTCAATTTTAAGACCTTTTGTGCCATTTAGGTGTCGATTATTTCCTGGCGAGCGATAGCGAGCCTGCAATTTTAAGAGGAATCGACCTATGGCCGGGACATTTTTCTACCGAAAAATTAAAAAATTATCTTGAAGGGGGGTCTAGGAGGTGTTTTTCTAAGCTTGATGGAGGTCTAGGGAGGAAACTTTAAAAATATATGAATAAATGAATTAATAGAACAAACAAACGGCCAGTTTCCCCTTAACGCCTACTACAATCTAACCTAACAGTATTGCTAAGTTGGCAAGCTGAACAACAGTAATGCTACCGTATCATCTGAGGTCACTCCCTCAACAGGAAGAAGTCGAGAGAAGAGGAAGGGTCTCCAGCAATCCAAATAAGGCCGCCTGTCTCTCCAGTCAGAATATACAGACTAAACACACATAACAAAGCCACTACAACAGCTTCCTTTCTCTACAACACCTCTTCTCTCCTCTCTACACTCTTCAGATAATAGGAAAAAAGTAAAAGTAGCTACGAGGTGCCGTTGTAAAGGCTTATCCCTCATTACCTTCACCTTCACCACGCCAAGAAAAATATATTGCCGCCACGAATCTAGCTTAAGCCGTTGTCACACGAGCGCTTTTTCCGTCAATTTTCCATGAGTAAGTTTTTTCTCGTATTATTTCGGGACATTTTCGCATCGGTATCCGTAACTAGACTGAATGTAGAATTTGTTAGGCGGCTGAATTCTGATAAAAGTGTAATTTGTTATGCTTCCAGACCATAATTGCCAGTAAAAATTTCTCGAAAAAGGGCTCGTGTGACACCGTCTTTACAGAGGCAGAGGTAATGGCAGGAAAGTAGCGGGTTCTGGGACCTTCAAAGTAGAGATTCTGTCGTATAAGAGAGTGGCCAACTTTTCCTTTAGACGCTTGTTGCCTTACTTATTAAACACAAGGTTTTATTATATTTTTGAAGGTATATTCAAAGGCCTAACTATTATCCTGTACCAGTAACGACCGATTGTTTTGTATGGGCATGGACATATGTGGGTGCAAATAGAGGTTAATATCATTAGTGGTGCCACGATCGCAAAAGGTTGGCCGATCCCTGTAACTATAGGGTCTCTAGTGCGAAACCGCGGGATACAGTTGCGAGATAAAGCAGTAACATTTATCCGTAATTTTCAGATTTAAAGTTCTCTCTCTAGTAGGAAGAGTAAAAGTCCTCAGTTCTCGTGGACTAGACTTTAATATCCAAGCGATCTGTGGTTTGTTATTTAATTTCTCATCTCAAGGTAGGTTAACCCCTTCATTACCGGTACCGTCCTTTTAACTTTAATCTGGCTACCATTAGACGATTATATTCAGTTAAAAATGGGCCTCCATCAACTAACAGGCATCCAACTATCTCACTTAACCCTTTTTTTTTAAGGGCGGGTGCCCACCCCGAAAAGGGTTGAAATAGGGGAGCTATCCCCCCGCCGAAGGCGACTTTCTAGGGCCTTTCCTAGCTGATGCTGAGAGGATTGGGTTCTAGTCATGTGGTGATAGGCTGGTCTATCAGAGTGAGAACTGAGCAATCTCTGCCATACCCATAGCTTACTCCGACTGTTCCTTTTCCTTATATATTTTCTAGATCTCAAGTGACGGCATCTCTTCCGTGGATTGACCTTCCAATCTACCAAGATTGGAAGCCAAAGCGTCACATTTTTCCCTTGCCCCTCAACTTTCTCTTCATAATTGCTGAGGGGCACAGGGCCCTGGGTGGGGCTTTGGTTTCCCGGGCGTTTCCGCACCCTCCTCAGCTCCCCGCCATGGAGTGGCTTCGGTCACCCAGGCTTTATTGTGGTCGGCGGGGAGGGTTCTGTGGGGGCACTCGGTTATGGCCTTGGAATTGCTCGGGGCCTTGGGGCTGTTCGGCCAGGCAGCTTGGGGAACAACAACAACCCTTTTTACTACCCCAGATCCCTCTTAAACTGCACAACAAATGTTTAAATTTAGCTAGAATATAAGGAAGAAACGAAGCCGGTACAGAAGGGGTTAATATGGTTGCAATTTTAGCTTTAAGGTTGTCTCTAGTAGTAAGAAAATAAAAAATCCTTTGTGCTCGTAAACTAGACTTTAAATATTCAAGCTTTCTGGCATTTGTTTAAAGAGTTTCATTTTATAATTTCAACGTGGGTAAGTAAATAAAGTTGAAAGTTACAAAGCTGGGACACTATTTTTTGAGCCCGTCGGTGTTAATAAGGTCGAGTTTACTGGGAAAGAGAGTTGTGGATTGGGTCTTACGGTAGGGAGAATGCGGTGGGGTGGAACAGTTATAACAGGTCGGGGCTTTTGATAAACACAAGTGTATTTTCGCTGGGAAAGTAGGACGAGGGAAATAATAATAATAATAATAATAATAATAATAATAATAATAATAATAATAAAAATAATAATAATAATAATAAAGAAAATAATACAACTAATGCCAAATACATCATTACAAAGATAAGTGTAACCTAACAATAAAAAATACATAT
The DNA here is from genome assembly GCA_018397895.1 of Paralithodes camtschaticus. Classification (NCBI taxonomy): domain Eukaryota; kingdom Metazoa; phylum Arthropoda; class Malacostraca; order Decapoda; family Lithodidae; genus Paralithodes; species Paralithodes camtschaticus. Next base: position 9,216 of record JAGKTK010061845.1, read on the forward strand.
GCCGACGTTGATGATGATGAAAATTGTATGTTGAATAAGCAATAAACTAATAAAAACTATGTAACTGTTTATCACTTATCACCTTCAGCACGATGACGTAGCTTTATTTTGTTTTCTGGCTGACACACGATTTTAGTCAACTTTCGATGGACCTCTGTTATTTTAAGGGTTGAAGACTATCTTCTTTTTGTTTTTCTATGTGAGGGAGACAAAAGGCAGAACTGTCTGTAGCGAGTGCTTCCCCCAGAGTTGAAAGAGGGACACAGCCAAAATTAAGGGATGTTCGAGCCAAAAGGCCTGAACAAACTGAGTTTGAAGCAATATAAGTCATAGGAAGAGGGAAACACTGATTTTGGGAGAGTTCCAGAGCTCAATAGAAGAAAGACTTAGAATAGCGTTTCACTCTTGGGTTGGAGAGTTGCACAGAGTAGGGGTGGGATTGCGTTGCAAGGCGGGTACTACATACCCTATGTAGAGGAGGTGGTATACACTGGGAAAGCTCTAGGGAACACTGATTATTGTAGTAGCGATAGAATCGCGAGAGATGCAACATTGCGGCGAAGAGAGAGTTTGCAGAGAGTTGGCGAGTGGACGGGCGTTAATGATACGAAAGGCTTTCCTTTTTACTTTGTCTAGGAGTGCGATGTGAGAGGATCCTCCCCACACATGTGAACAATACTCAATACAAGGACGCACTGTGTTCCTGTACAGAGCTAGAAGCTGCGCAGGGGTAAAGAACCCCTTGAAGTGGTTGAGCACATCCAGCTTCTGGGAGGCTGCCTTCCAAAAATCCCTCCTTCCAAAAATGAGCGATAATGGTTACTAATACCCAACATAAAGTAACCAAAGGAGTGGCCTGTCTGGGGAGAATGTAGGCACCAATCGACCAGGGCAGTACCCAGGGGAGGCCATAGTATGAACATTAGCGATCGTATTATGTGATAACAGGTCGATGGAAAAACAATCTATTCAAAACGAAATCTTCTCCACGCAGCATCTTCGATATTCATCATATATTTAACAACTTACTAACTATATAGACTGTAAACAAAAATCCTAGTAGGCTAATGGTATTACTACAGAGTATAAATTGAATGTTTATATAGTACGTAACTGAAAAATCACATTAGCCATAAACTATTTTGTATAGCCACATAAATAAACAATGTTTGTGATAATCTTTTGAACAATGCATTACTGGGTCAGGCCATTTTCTACAAACTTAATGTTTGCATATGAGAGAGAGAGAGAGAGAGAGAGAGAGAGAGAGAGAG
>JAGKTK010061846.1:0-10489 GCA_018397895.1 Paralithodes camtschaticus
CACTCAGATTACCCTAAGTAGAACACGCACACCTCCCTCCACATCCTACGAGGGTGTAATGACAATGGAGGTGTGAACATATACCAAAATTGCTTATAATATGCACCACCACTCTATCAGGACAAACAAATAACTACATAACTATATATATATATATATATATACGATAAAGAAGTTGTTGCATTTAATGCCATGAACTCCTGAGTCCTAGAGAACAAAATAACAGTCTCAGATATCGACACCACTGGCAAAACCAACCAACCGAGAACCGGGGCCTCTTGAAACACTAATCCGTTCCCTCCCTCTCTCCCTTCCTCCCTCCCCCTCTCCCTCCCTCCCTCTGTAACCTGCCTGACGGAAATACACAATGGTCGGTCCGGAAGAGGCTGAGGTGCATAATAACCCGGGCGTACACAAAGGCGGCGGGCGAGGGTGGGAATGGGTAGCTGGCTGGGTGGGAGAGGGTGGCAATGGTTAGCTAGCTGGGTAGGAGAAAGAGAAAGACGAAGGGAATGGTGTGCAAGGTGGGCGGGCGAGGCTGGGAATGGGTAGCTGGGTTAGTGGGAGAGGGATAAAGAGGAAGAGAATGGATGGGTGGCTGGGAGAGAGGGTTGGAATGGGTAGCTGGCTGGGTGTTAGAGAGGGTGGGAATGGGTAGCTGGTTGGTGGGAGATAGGGTGAGTAGGAGAGAGGGTGGGATGCGTGGCTGGGTGGGTGGAAATGGGTAGCTGGTTGGGTGGGAGAGGAAGGGAGACAGAGACAGAGAGNGGGGGGCGTCAGTCATGCTCAATAATCATGTTCTGCTATTCATTATTCGACTTCCGTTTTCCTTTTTTGATAATAGGAGAAACCCTTTATAACCAACGTGGCAAAGGGTGGACAAGGATGGTGATTAGGAAAGAGAGAGAGAAAGAGGGGGGTGGATAGGTAGGCTTGATAAATATAACTTCTTCGTTAATTTCGTGTAATTCTTCTTATGAATCTATGTAATTGATAGGTGACCAATGAAGCTTTGTTGCTTTGTATAAGGAGGCAATTTGGTGATCTACTTTTAACCAGGCGAGATATTGTCATATATCCATCTTGATAGCTTAGTTATTAAGTTTATAAAACGAAATACATTGTCATTGATGAATATGTAGTGTTCACCCTTTTAGCATTCGAGGACGCATTTGCAATACATTTTCGCTACCCTTAACCCCTTCTGTACCGGCGACGTCTTTGTACTTATAGTCTAGCTATATGTTGACCATTGTGTGCAGTTTAAAAAGGATCTGTGGTAGTGAAAAGGGTTAAGCGAGATAGTTCAAAGCCTGTTAATTGCTGGAGGCCCTTTTTAGCTGAATAATATCGTCTAATAGTAGCCAGGGTAAAGTTAAAAAGACGTCCCCGGTACAGAAGGGGTTAAACGATTATATTCACTTTCAGAGGGCCCTCAGGGAATCAAAGGGGTAAAGTCTATCTTAATTAACTGTGACTCCCACAATTATTCCGTCCTAAACTGATAAAATCGTCTAATATCAGCCAGAAACAAAGGGAGAGAGCTGTCCTGGTATCTTGAAAGGGTTAATATGATGCAAATATGGGTTCAAAGTCAATTAATTGGTGACATTTTCGTGGGTGGAGTCTTCTTGGGTGGAATTTTCGGCCAACCCAAATATGTATTATTTTCCTATCTTAACTTGTTGAATTGTTAAGGGGAGGTTTTTAGTGTGTTTCCTAGACTTCCATCAAGCTTGAAATTACACCTCCATGACCCCCTTTCAAGATAAATCTGTACATTTTTCGGTAGAAAAATTTCCCGGCCGAAGGCCGGCTCCTCTTAAATTACAGGCTCGCTATCGCTCGCCAGGAAAAAATCGACACCTAAATGGGACGAAACGTCTTAAAAGTGACATAAATGGGGTGAAAGTTCTTAAAATCGCCAAACTAATGGGGCCAACGTCTTAAAATCTCAAAATCAATGGGGCTAAACATGAGGGAGAAAGGGGTAAAGAAAAAAATCCCTCAAGTGGAAATCTCCCCTTAAATCAAGTACTAAGGGAAGCACAGTTTCACCGACTAAAGCTACACTAAAATACAGTATTGAAATTACTACACGATTTTTTTTTTCTTGGCTGATCACTTTAGAGAGAGTGTGGGTGGGGGGAGGTGAGGAGGGAGGGGGGAGAGGTGAGGAGGGAGGGGGGAGAGGCTATCATCCGTATAGAATCCCAATTTAAAACGGGGCCTCTGGGGCAGTGATGGTGGTGGGAAATGTGGTGGTGATAGTGGAGTGTACGGTGGTGGTGATAGTGATTGTGGTGGGGACAGTGGTGGTGAGAACAGCGATGGTGGAGTGTATGATAGTGGTGATAGTAGTGGGAACAGTGGTGGTGATGATAGTGGAGTGTACGGTGGTGGTGACAGCGATTGTGATGATAGTGGAATTTATAGTGATGGTGATAATGATTGTGGTGGTAGTGGAGAGAACAGTGGTGGTGATGATAGTGGAGTGTATGGTGGTGGTGATAGTGAGTGGTGGAAAAAGTGATGGTGGTAGTGGTGGTGAGAGTGATGGTGATGATAGTGGTGGGAACAGTGATGGTGATAGTGGAGTGCATGGTGGTGGTGGTAATGGTGGTGATAGTGGAGTGTATGGGTACAAATGTTGGAATGATGGTGTTGATAGTGGTGGGGACAGTGGTGATGGTGGTGGTAATAGTGATGTCGATGATAGTGAATGTGGTGATGATATAGTCCTCTACGATGTGGTGATGGTGGTAGAGGGTGAAAGAAATCATCCACACATCCGTTGCGAACTGCATGATCTTAACATGTTGCCGTGTAACTGTTTAACTTTCCATCTCCACATAATTCCACCTATCCATATAATTATCTACTGTAGTTACCTATCTAAGTGTCCATCTTTGTTTTTTTTTTGGTGTGTGTGTGTGTGTGTGTGTGTGTGTGTGTGTGTGTGTGTGTGTGTGTGCGTTGTATTTTTGTTTTTGTTTTGAATGTGTTTTTTTATTGTTTTATTGTACTCACAAAGAAATGGGCCGAGCAGAACCTGGCGTGTAGGGTCTTGAGCACGGCGTCCTCTGTGAGTGGTCCAGCCAAATGGATCAGATCCTCTACTTCCTGGACCCCGCCTGTCATGCCGCCCTTCACACAGCTACCATCTGAGGGAGAAGAGGAGGACAGCTGGTTAATAATAATAATAATAATAATAATAATAATAATAATAATAATAATGTGATTATATAGACGCTACCTGCCATGCCGCCTCTCATACGCTACCTGCCATGCCGCCTCTCATACGCTACCTGCCATGCCGCCTCTCATACGCTACCTGTCATGCCGCCTCTCATACGGCTACCATTTGAGGGAGGGGAAGGAGTTTAATAATAATAATAATAATAATAATAATAATAATAATAATAATAATAATAATAATAATGAGGATGAAATAGTAATGATAGTAGTAATGGTAGTATCAGTAAAATTAGGACCTATATTTCATGGATGTCCCGCTGTCATGCCAAACTTCACGCAACTACCATCTGAAAAGGGAATATGGTAGTAGTAGTAGAATAATTAGTAGTGGTAGTTGTTGCTGTTGCTGTTGCTGTGGTGGTGGTGGTGGTGGTGGTGGTGATGGTGGTGTTGTAATGGTGAGCAAGTGATGCTAGAAAATGATGGTGACAGAACAAGAGGTGTATCAGACCCTTCCCTGCTTCCTCCCCTCCTGTTGCCTACACAGCTTCCACTTGTCGGAGGAGAAAGCGAAGGAGGAAAGGGACTGGTGGTGGTTACAAGGAAAGGTTTAGCTTTAGCCCATATTAACCCTTTCACGCTTATGACGCGATTTTTAACCAATTAGGGATACTTTAAAGCCTTTGTTACCATCAGGGGTATTTAGAAACCTTTAGTTTAGTTACTTCAACCTCTGCAGTTGTCTTTGGGTTAGCTGTGGGCAGAAAACCAATTTTGGAGAGGTAATTATAAGAGCGAGAGAACTCTATATCTTATTGCTAATCTGGCAACCTCTGCGTCATAAAAGTGTGAACGAGTTAATGTACTGTGGCCGGGAGTTCCTTTTCCCTTCTCCAATTCCAGTGACCTAATGTAGACAACAGGCAATGGTTCTCTAAGAAAACTGTGACGTTGTGTACGTACAGATTACGGATGATACTTTCAAGCACCATCTTGTAGTAAAAAATCTTCATAAATAATGCAGATCAATAGTAAAAACATAATCAAGTACGAAATAAAGAATACAACATGCGTACTACAGCAAATATAGAATACAACATGCGTACTACAGAAAATAAAGAATACAACATGCGTACTACAGCAAATAAAGAATACAACATGCGTACTACAGCAAATAAAGAATACAACATGCGTACTACAGCAAATAAAGAATACAACATGTGTACTACAGCAAATAAAGAATACAACATGCGTACTACATCAAATAAAGAATACAACATGTGTACTACAGCAAATAAAGAATACAACATGCGTACTACAGCAAATAAAGAATACAACATGCGTACTACAACAAATAAAGAATACAACATGCGTACTACAGCAAATAAAGAATACAACATGCGTACTACAGCCAATGCCAAAGCTAGGCAATACAAGTACATATCAGTTATAAATTAAAACCTAGAGAACATGACAACAAATGCATTAGGCTCAGAATTTCAGACCACGAAAATGCAAATGTGAGCTAATAGCTAATCTAAGTTAAGGGGGGTGACCTTTTTTTTTTATTTTTCTCCTTTTCTCTGGCATGTATCCATTCGGCCCCATTTAGCCAACTATTTTAAAACGTTTATCCCCATCTAGGTGTCGATTTCTTCCTGGCGAGCGATAGCGAGCCAGCTTTATATGAAAAAATCCGGACTCGCCGGAGAAATTTTTCTATCGAAAAATTTACAAATTTAGCCTGCTGTCAAAAACATTTTAAAAATATGCTGGCTCGCTATCGCTCACCAGTAAAAAATTGACACCTGGATGGGGATAAAAGTCTTAAAACAGTAGGCTGAATGTGGCCAAATGGATACAAGCCAGAGAAAGATAGAAAAGGACAGAACAAAAACAGGTCACCCCCCTTAAATGTGTGAAATAGATCTGGGAAATTGTGACCAACATACGAGTTAAGGTGTGTGTGGATATCGGCTGTGAGGATCTTCAGCAAATATAGATATTGAATTTGCTCGAATTAATCTTAAAATGTAAATTATAGACAAAATACAACAGTGAGAAACCATACCCATAAAAGCACAGTTGAATTTTGCAGAACGTTATGCAAATGTCCATGTATTATAATGAAAACTCTAGCATATAAAGAAACGAACAAAAGGTGCATTGTATCGAAAAAAAGGAGAAAGGAGCTTCGCATTGTGTAAAAAGGATCCTAAATATATAACAAAATATATATATAAAGAAAACTAGAAACCATACACCCAGATATAGTTGCCAATCTTAGAGCTTGACGCAAACTCCCGTCTATTGCAATGGAAACACGAATATTACGGAGCCAAAGATGGATGGATTGTGGCCCCGTATTGTGTCGCAGGAAAAAGAGAAAAAATGAAAGTCACAATCACCGACAGTGCTTGCGACCTGTGCTTGCCCTCTAATGGCGGGGTGGTGGGGGGGGGGGGGAAGAGAGAACAGCGGGGGGTATGAACAGACTGGGAGAGAGAGCCCTGCATATGATTCGGTTATAAGTGTGTTCTCCCAGTATGTATGAGATTTCGAGTTTTCTATATGGGGCAGATTAGCACGTCACCCATCATACGGCGACACCTTATCTGTATTAATTCTGGCTATCATTATAAATTTTTTAATCATCTTAGGAAGGGTCTCTAGGCATTAAAGAACTACCAACTATCTCGGTTAATCCTTCTACTCCCACACATGCTTTCTAAACGAAGGAAAATCGTCTAATGGAAGCCAGAATAAAATAAGAAACTCGTCATCGTATTACTGGATGAGTGATAATAGCCAAGGCCATATAGTGTGTTATCATTAACCCGTTGAGTACCAGGGACGTCCTTTTCATAATATTCTGGCAACTGTTAGACTATTTTCTTAAGCTTAGGAAGGACCTCTAGCAATAATAAGGCTTCAAACTATCTTTAACTAACCCTTTTAACTACCACAGATCCATCCAAAGCTGCATAATATCGTCTAAATATAGCTAGAATATAATATAACACACGTCGCTGGTACTCAAAGGGTTAATTATACTGTATAGCTATGCTGAAGACTTGAGAACCATGTATGTTCGTATATACCACTATACTGTAGCTGTCTATTCTTGTATGCGTTTGTTTATCTATCCAACTTTTGGTTATCAATGTACATCTATATATTCATTTATCAATATACTTATCTATTTCTTACTTCGTTTTATATCTATCTATACATCCCTCTCCATCTGTCTATGCATCTATCCATCTAACTATCTGCCTCTCTGTATGTATATAAGTATGTCATAAGTATATACCTGTCTGTATGTACTGTATATATGTATGTTTCTATCTATCTATCTATCTGTCTATCTACCTATATACCTACCTACCCACCTACCTACCCACCTACCTACCTACGATGTAATCAATCTATAGCAGCTGTATATATCAAACTTCATAAACTTCCCATGCCTCCAGAAATGTGATCCCCCTCCATTCATGCTTAGTAACCCAGTGGCCTAGTCTTGGAGGGGTGGTGCCTTGGGTATTGCTATCAGTTGTATTATTATTGTTATTGTTGGTATAGTTGTTGTTGTTGTTATTACTTTTAGAATCAATATTATTATTATTATTATTATTATTATCATTATTATTATCATTATTATTATTATTATTATTACGGTATTGTCCTTATGAAGGCTTTCAGGGATTGACATATTCATTTCATCCTCTATATATACTGTACAGTATATATCTTTCACTCATGTGTATATATATATAATATACTTTATATTCCCATAGTTTTGACAAATAAAATAAAAACAAATTATTGCACTTTAACTTGAAAAAATTCTCTCTCTCTCTCTCTCTCTCTCTCTCTCTCTCTCTCTCTCTCTCTCTCTCTCTGCAGGTGCGAGGAACATTCCGGTGATCAGCCTAGCGTGTCCAGCTTAATTGGCCAGGAATGTCATTGATTTTATGGTATTTTTTCAGTGGGTCAGTCTTTAGCTCACCCATAATCACACAAGGGGGTAATTGGGTCCAAAACGTATGTGAAATAATAATAATAATAATAATAATAATAATAATAATAATAATAATAATATAAATTATAATAATAAACAATAACAACACTAATATCTATATAATATCTATATAATAATATCTGGCGGGTGCCCAGAATAGGGGAGCTATACCCCCGCCAAAGGCGGCTTTCTAGGGCCTTTCCTAGCTGATGCTGAGAGGATTGGGTTCTAGTCATGTGGTGATGGGCTGGTCTATCAGAGTGAGAACTGAGCGATCTCTGTCATACCCATAGCTTACTCTGACTGTTCCTTTTACTTATATATTTCTAGATCTCAAATGATCAAGTGCATGTTTTTTGCTGAACGAAGTCGTGCACAGGAACTCAAGTGTTAAGGTTACAAGTTTTCTTACTTTCATAGATTTGTCCAAAGCATTTGACATGGTAAATAATTTTATTTTGGGCAATAAACTTATAGATATAGGAATTCCATCTGATCTCATATATATTATTATGCACTATTTACGTAATCAAAAGGCTAGCATAAAATGGCAGGGAGCACAGAGCAATTACGAATACATAGAGCATGGTGTAAGGCAGGGTGGTGTTCTGTCACCGTTTCTTTTTAAGCTGTATATAGATTGATTCTCTTTTAACAGATATCTGCAACATGAAAGAAGGTTCCAATTTTGGAACAAATAAGTTAAACATTTTGGCATATGCAGATGACATTGTATTACTTGCCAATTCCACCTCTAGTATGAATACACTTTATAATAAATGTTGCTCTTCAATTGACAAGCTTAAACTAAAAATTAATAAGGGTAAAACCAAATGCATGGTTAGTGTAATTCACATTTTCTAAAGGAACATAGTCACATTAAACTAGGGGAGGATGAGCTGGAATTGGTTAAAAGTTATGAATACCTTGGACACAGCATTAATCATGATTTGAAAGATAAAGATGATATTGAAAAGAGACTCAGTAAATGTTATGCAAGTTTTAATAGTATTATAATAAATTTTTGTCAGGTAGATAAAAATACCCTATTTTTTTTTATTCAATTCATATAGTAAACCAGATTATGGTCTGTGTCTATGGAATCATAAAACTTCATTGACATCCAGTTATTTTAAGGCATTTGAAGTAGCATATGCTAAATCACTAACACGGATGATAGGAGCGCCACCCTTCGCCAGTAATCATCAGGTTGCTGATATTTGTAATCAACTGTTATTGAAACATAATGTAGCTCTATCTTACGCACGTTATCTTCATAGAATTTTGAGATCAAAAGGCCTATTAATAAAATCTAACCTATCAGTAATTAAAAATTGATATTTCTATTCATTTACCCACCATCTTTTCAGACATATTTACAGCGTGGATGTGTCAAACACTGCCCTAGATATTGTACATGCTCGAATAACCTGGATTCAGAAACATGAAGAAAGGACTGGACAATTAATATATGACTTATAACACAAATTGTGATATTCTAAAACTGTATAACTCTTATTGTGTTATACTTGCCATATTTGTTCCCCTAATTACAGATTATCTATTAACGATTTTTATTCTGACTGCTACAATTTCTAATAATTTTAATCTATTGTTTATTGTATATATACCTATGTCTGTATATATACCTATGTCTGTATATATACCTATGTCTGTATATATACCTATGTTTGTATATTAAGTCTTAGTCTTGTGAATGTGACTGGCATTTTTTATGACTCTGTCCTAATTTCTGTACCAATGAAATATTATAGTACGAAATAAATGTGATTGATTGATTGATTGACTATGATCATTATGTATGTGTCTGTTTATGTGTATTGTGTGATATATGTATGTGTATTGTGTGATATATGTATATGTATTGTGTGATATATGTATGTTTATGTGTACTATGATATATGTATGTGTCTGTTTATGTGTAATGTGTGATATATGTATGTGTATTGTGTGATATATGTATGGGTATGCATATCTGTATTGTGTGATATATGTATGTTTATGTGTACTGTGTGATATAGGTATGTGTCTGTTTATGTGTACTGTGTGATATATGTATGTGTCTGTTTATGTGTACTGTGTGATATATGTATGTGTGTACGTACAGTATATGGCTGTGTATGTATGTGGTCTATGTATGTACGGCCTTTGCGTGAGTGGGGATAATAGTAACTGATCATTACCTTCGGGGTAGAGCAGGATGGGGGGCGGGGTGACCTGCTGACAGAGGAAGGGGGGCGTCTCCAGCTCCCACGTCGAGGGGGGAGTGGGGGGCAGGGGCGGGGAGTAGTGGTGGGGAGGGGAGGGGGACAGGGGGGAGGGAGGGAAGTAGTGGTGGGAGTGGAGGAGGGGGGAGGGAGGGGAGGGGGGTAACTCGATCACGGCACAGTGTTCTACCACCGTCGCTCCACTATTACTACTACTATTATTACCATTCGCGCCCCCCACTACTATTTCGGGTGAGGGGGGCGGTGGGGGGTCCTCAGGGGGGTAGTCCAGACCCCCTGATGGACCCATGGTCAAATACTGCCCAGCTGAGAGTGTTTTTGGTAATAGTTGAATATATGTTTGTGTTTTGATTTGCTTACACTCCCGCCCAAAGGGGAGACGATCGACGGGTCATTATTCAAGCGACAGAATCTTTATATTTCTACTGAGCTTTTCTGTTTGTCTCATTCTAATTTCTGAGTATCATATTTCAATTTACTCCACTCGTTAAAGTCCTTGGCACCTTGGAGTCATTACTAATCTGGAGGGGCTGTTCTTATTTACATCCGATGTTTCAACAAGTCTGTTTCACTTAAAAGTCTCTGAAAGTCAGTAACCACACACTTTGATAATCACAAATATAAAACGGTTGTTTAAGTTTCTTAAAATATATCCACGCCTAAGTCTTAGTCACAAATCAAATCCAAACCCACACGTTCACAAGTATGGAAAAAAAACCCGGATCCCAATCACAAATGGCAAATCACAAGAACCTCAGCACAATTAATAAAATCTATCTCCTTATGTACTCATATATATATATATATTTTTTCAATTTAGTAATTGCAAAAGCAATGTTTAAACTTACATTATTGTTTGCATAGCCTATAAACAATTGGAGTTCTGTCTATAAATCACAGTCAATAATTCTGGCCAGACTGTTACAAACGCAAGAAGCCCTCCAGCAGTAGTAAATTGCACAGAACTGGGGAGAAAGAAGCAAAAGATGACCGGTTATTTGCACATTAATACAAAAAA
>JAGKTK010061847.1:0-10489 GCA_018397895.1 Paralithodes camtschaticus
TTTTTCCTGCCCCCGCAGGTAATGCAGCCCTAGGGCGGCCTCCTGCGTCGCTGGTACCGGTGGCAGGGGTGGCAGGGGTGGCAGTGGTGGCAGTGGTGGTGGTAGTGGTTGTTGCAGTGGCCTGGGTCGTGGTGGCAGTGTCCCGAAAGACCAATGACCTCTGTGCCATTGCCCTGCTTGCACGTGTTTTTCGTGCTTTGGGTGCTGGTGATTCGTCCTCTGAGCTGTAGGGCGTGTCGTACTGGTAGCTAGGGTCTTTGGCAGCCACCCTCTGCCTTCCACGGCGGCTAACACCACCAGAAGGAGGGCTGGTTGTGTCATCAGGGAGCGAGCGTGAGGGACGTGTAGGCTCCATGACTAGTGCGTGGTTACTGGCGCGGTGGTGCTTGCACGAGTGCGGGGCGAGCGTTTGGCGGGGTGGTATCGAGAGTTGACATGTCGTACAATACCCACACCAATTTTCAGCCGCCTGGCTATAAACGCGCGGTTTTGGTACGTGTTCAAAGTCTCTGCTCTTAAGAGTCTACCCGCAGTGCGCCGGGGGAACTCTTAAGAGTCTCCCCGCAGCTCCCGGGTTAAGGATGCGTCTGGAGATGGAAACAGATAAATGGAACTTCATTTGTTCCACTCTACCAGAAATGCGTCCGGACCCCCCGCCGGAGTGAGACTCCGGCGTGTGAGGTACTGAGGCACCCTGTGGCTTGCCTCTGATGCGAACAAGTCCACTTGTGGATGGTAGGGCTCTCCAATCAACTTTTGAAAGATGTTTTGTCTGAGAGCCCATTCTACTTGAGTGCTCTGTCTCCGGGACAGAGCATCTGCCCATTCATTCGCCACGCCAGGCAGATACGTTGCGTGAAGATAAATCCCGAGCCTCGCGGCTAGTCGAAATATCTTTTCTGACAACCCTTGTAACACTCGTGATCTCACTGACCCTTGCTTTTGAATACATGTCACTGCAGTCAAATTGTCCATTCTGAAGGCTAGGGACTTTCCCGCCTGACTCGTGCCGTGTTCCTGTAAAGAGAATAGTGGGACTAGCAACTCCTTGGCATTGATATGAAGATGATAATTTTGATGTTGACCATCGACCCTGGCCCTGATGGCCTAAGTTTGATTGGTAACCCTATCCCAGGGTTCCTGACGCGTCTGTATCTACCCAAACCGTCGGAGGTGGATCTGTCCAAGTCAAGGAGGAGTGAATTACTTCTGGCTTCGCCCAAGCCGCCAGTAGGTTGTGGATTAAAGTTGGAATTGTCCTCAGTGTTTCCGTAGGTGAAAGTGGAAAACACCTGTTTCCTTCCAAGATAATTCTTTTGACCTTCAGACGACCTAATGGTACCGTCAGCTGTATCCAATTGAGTGAGCCTACCAGAGATTCCCAGATCTTCCTCGTTGTCGTCCGAGAATGCAGAAATCGGAAGAGTTTCCTGCGAAATATCTGACGGTTGTCCACACTCTGACTCAGAGTTAGTAACTCGGTATCCCAGATAAGGCCCACCCACTGGATTTGTTTGGTGGGAATGAGAGATGACTTTGCTAAGTTTACCCTGAACCCTAAGGTCTCTACATGGTCTAATACTAGTTGAACATGATGAAGGCACATTATCTTGGATTGTGCTACCACTAGCCAATCGTCTAGGTACCATAAAATCATGATTCCCTGTTTGAGCAATGGTAGTTGGCAACGCCTGTTGAACTAATTTTGTGAAAACTCGGTGTGCTAGATTTAATCCAAAGGGCATTCTTTGAAAGGCAAAAGTTTGATCCCCGTTGCGTAAGGCTAGAAACCTCTGAAAACGTTTGTTGATTGGGACATGCCAATAGGCGTCTTTCAGATCTATTGAGCACATCCAGCCCTGCGGCGGGAGTGACAACCTGACCTTATTCACTGTCAGCATCCTGAATGACTGATTGTGAATGTGGGTGTTGAGATGTGAGAGGTCGATCACCGGCCTCATCTGAACACTGTCCCTCTTTGGCACCAAAAACAACCGGGATATGAACACTGGCATTGACGTAGGACTGGGGATTATGATCTGCTTTTGTGCCATCTCTTTGATAATGGATCCCACCTCCAATGAAACCTGATTGAATTCTGTGGGGAAACGTAAACGGGGTCGCCGGGACCACCGCCACGAGAGACCTTTGCGGACCACTTTCCTTGCCCATGTTCGCCGGGGCCATGTTCGCCGGGGCCATGCCCGGATATAATCTCGGAAGTTGCCAGTCACATGACTGGTTTTGTCCGGCAGTACTAATCTCGGATCCGTCTCGCCTTGCCTTGGCACTGGGAGTGAGAGAGCCCTGTGGTGTGTCTCAGTTTTTGGAGGATGAATGTGACTCTGACTTTGGCATGTGGGGGATGAGAGGTCTTGCTACCATCGCTACTGGGTTTACCCCTGTGTTGGCCCCGAAACCACCTCCCTCTACCCCTGGAGTTACCACACCCTTTATGTGCCCCGGTATGAGCAGGGGGTGTGAAAGTCTTGGCTGACTGATTGAACTGTGACTGACCACGAAAGGAACTCTTAGTTCTGAAATTTTGTTTAGCTGCCTGCTCACCTTTGAATTTAGTAGTGGTGGCAGGTTGTTGGTCTAGGAGAAAAGTTACTGTACTCCATGCTTGGTTAGAGACTAAGGTAGCTGTAAAAATATTGGATAAGAGCAACCTTCTACCGATCTCCGCCGGAAGTCTCCTCACCAAATACACTCTTATATCTTGGCGCACCCGTACAGCCTCAAAGATAGCTGTCCAGACATCGCCGAGAGACTGAATTGAGTTTTGGAGGAGCAGGCGTGTGGTCAGAGAAAGAGCTCCTCTGAGTTCCGGCATCCCTAACCGACTCAGTCATCCTAGCCAGAGAGGCTCCAAGTTGTGGACGGAGAAGGTGTTGAGACGCCAGCCTCCAGGCTTTGTCTCATTTTATAATCTTTATCGATCTGAGCCTGTGTGAGGGGACAAAATGGTTCAGGTAACTGGCACAAAGATAATTTCGGGGCCCCAATAAAATAAAAAATATGTTGGGGAATCCCGTCCACCTTGCCTACTGGCATAGAAAACCAATGATTGTCTTCTGACGGAATTTGATGACTACTTTTGATGGTAATGGTGCTGGCAAACAGCTGGGTCTCATGTCCCCAAGCAACCCACTGCCCATACTCCCCTCCCTTAACATGAACTAATGAGGCACCATGAGAGTCCCTGAAAGGAAAGGAATTTAGTTCTGGGGTCAAACCCTGCAACACTTTCAAATCATTCATGCCATCAGTTTTAGTCCAGTCCGAAAATAGTTTTCCGGCGGAAGTAGGAGGCAAGGCGGGGGATTGTGAGTACACGAGAAATTCAGGATTGAAAAATGTTGGGATGGCTTTAATAACAACATCAAGTACCTCTCCCAACTGGTTCTTGGCCCTTAATTTCTTCTTTTCACTTGCCTCTATAACCCAGTGACTCGGGACAGGTGCCTCACCTGTAATCGTGGGTTGTGCGAGCTCGGGACGCAGAGGGTGACGTACTGACCAAGAAGTATCCGGTCCACACAAGAGTGGCATAGGGCCTTTTTTGCTGGGGATGGACTTGTCTAGTGGGGGGGGTAGCAATTCCGGAAACAATTTCACGTTAGAATGCAATAGAGCAGAGGTACCTGAATTCGGAACCACGGGATTGACAGTGAGGGTAGGGGGAGGAGAAGTTACGGTAACTTGAGGATGCACTAACACTTGCCCAAGAGGTCGCACCACTGGGGTTACTGGTGTTGGGGTAACAGCCTGTCTCTCACTCTTAATCTGCCTCATGAAATCAAACCTTTAATTACTTTCGAAACATCAGAAATCATGCCAAAACTGTATTAAACCTAACTAAATCAAACTTTCTCCACAAGCAGGCAAATAAACTTCTAAATAATCCAAATGATAACAAAATATTTTGGTCTACTCTTAACTCATTCAAATCCAACTTCACTACTGCTTCACCCATTCCACCATTAAAATCTCCGACTGGCAATCTTGTAAGTGACCCACGAGGTAAAGCTAACCTTCTTGCGGATATTTTCTCCACCAACTCAACCTTAGATGAAATAAATCAAGATGTCCCTGTACTTAATTTTAATTCGCCTGAAATTACCTCACTTAAGATCCACACCAGACATGTCAAAACTATTGTGCAGAATCTCTCAGTAGATAAGGTTCCTGGTCCAGATGAAATTCCTCCAATAGTACTTAAGAATTGCTCCTTGGTGCTCGCTCCTGTATTGGCAAAATTTTTCCGTCTGTGTACTCATACCTCATGCTTCCCAGTACCCTGGAAAGAAGCAAACATCCATCCAGTTCCTAAAAAAGGTGCCTCTTCAGATCCATCAAACTACAGACCAATAGCTATAACTTCCACTCTTGGTAAAGTCTTTGAAATTATATTAAATAATCACATAATTAAGCATCTTGAGAATAATAAATTAATCAGTGATAGGCAATATGGTTTTAGACGATGTCGATCAACTGCAGACATTCTTTGCCTTCTTACGCATCAAATCAACCAAGCTACAGACCAACATGGTGAAACACATACAATAGCACTGGATATATCAAAGGCATTTGATAGAGTCTGGCATCAATCCTTATTGTCGAAGATGTCACACTACGGCCTTGCATCATTAGTTCCACTAATTTCTTCTTATCTTCATAACAGAAAAATACGTGTAATGGTAGATGGCCTTTATTCTCAATTTCACTCAATAAATGCTGGTGTTCCCCAGGGATCAGTTTTGGCCCCAATTCTGTTCCTCATTCATATCAATGATCTCATATCTACCACTCATAATCCAATACATTCCTACGCAGATGACTCAACACTCCACAGTTCCTTCACATTTACCAATTCTTTCACCCAACCCGATCTTATGAATTCAAAAATAAACACTGCAATTTCTCTGAACCAGGACCTTTCTAGAATTGATGAATGGGGACAAAAGAATCTAGTTTCCTTTAATGCACAGAAAACCAAGTACATTCAATTTTCTAACCGACAGAATCTCACTGACTCCCATATATTTTTTAATGATGTAAATATTCCCACTTCCCCTAGTATTGACATTCTCGCTGTAACATTAACTACTAACTTGAGCTGGACACATTATGTTAGAAGCATTGCTAAGAATGCCTCTAAAAAACTGGGACTCCTGTACAGAGTTCGAGAATTCTTCACTGACGAGCAGTTGACCGTAATATATAAAAGTCATGTGCGTTCTCAAATGGATTACTGTTCACCTCTGTGGAGTGGTTGCATTGAGGCAGTTGGACAAAATTCAAAATAAAGCTATTAGACTAATCAATAACCCTGCAATCACACAGGACCTTCCTACATTATCCATACGAAAAAACGTTGCATCCCTTGCATTATTCTACAGATATTTTCACAGCAATTGTTCCGAGGAACTTGCTTCAATTGTGCCGCCTCTCCACATCTTTCCCCGTAGAACTAGGGCAGCTGAGACCGCCCATGAATTTACACTTTCTCCTCCACAATGCAGAACTTCTGCTTATCAAAATTCATTTATCCCTAGAACTACTACTCTTTGGAATTCACTTCCCTCGAGTTGCTTTCCACAAACTTACAATCTACAAAAGTTTAAATCCAGTTGTTACAAACATTTTATGAATGGAGGATGCCTTTAGGCACATGGACCTTTTTGTTTTATCTGTGTTTTTCCTTCCTCCATTCATTGTCTCTTTAACCCCTAACTAGCGGCGTGCAACATAAGTCGAGTATAATCAATCTGGACTATCTGGCGGCGCTCGACATAGGTCGTGTGGCAATTTCAGCACGTAATGTTGCTGAGAGGGAGAGACAAGTGGTGGCAGGAGAGTAGCGAGCGTATGACTGCTCCAGACCACCGCGGCGAACCTACTGACACAAATCCCACCTCCTCCCTCCCTCTCTCACTCGCTACATACTGAATTTTATGGGGAAAGTACCGAATTACATGCTTTTTGCTGCGGTTGTTGCAAGAAAACTAGCCATCATAAAAGGATCGTTATGGTGTCATTGGAAAGCTCTGTTTATGCCCTTTCAGGGATAGATACTTGTTTTACGCTCTGGGTCTTATTTGGGCATGAAAATGATCACGTAAACAGCCCTATTTTGGCTAAAAATACCCCGCTGGGCGGTACATATAAATAAACCGCTAGCCCGCTAATCTAGTGTTAAAAAAAAAAAAAAAAAAAAAAAGTTCTTGCAACTGCTCCTTTACTACAAAAAACCCACTATCCTGATCATACTGGGACGCGGACTGTGACATCTCTGAGCCCTGCGTTCCAGATAGTTGAGAGACTGGTCGTTGGCTAGGCGCCAGTTCCTCAGTATATACCCCTTGCTGGTATACAGTATATCTATTAGTGGCCTCTTCATCAGTGATCCCGTTGACCGGGCTGAGGGGACTGGTTCAATCTCCGACCGAGACTCATCAACCCGGGCAGCGGTTTAATATGAATCTGTTTGTGATTGGTAGGGACCTCCGGGCCCAGCCAGATCAACAAAATTTAAATCTGGGATCTCAAACATGTGGATTCCTGAACAGGTGAACGCCGGTTTGAGGAGCTCTCATGTCTCCGCCGGTGAGAAACTACACTGCTACTTCTTTCCCTACCTAGCACAGGTAAAACAATAGGTTCCGGTGCAGGATTAAGGGGAATAGTAAATTGGGGGGAATAGCCTGAGACAGAACTAGATGTGTCTCTTGATGCCTCTCTCTTAGATGAAGATTACTTTCACGATTCTGACGGATCCTTAGCCGTCTTCTTTCTTGATGAGGAGGACTTCCTATGCCGGCTCGACTTTGGTTTTTCCCCGGCGGATAATGCAGAGTCAAAGTTCGAGCGGGACCTCTTAGCCTCCTGGTCATCTGACGGGGACTTGGTTTGTGGTAAAGGCGATCTTGACCTATCTCGCCGGCTGACTGAAGCTATTTTCTCCGGCGGATCTTTGGTCCAAGGTCTCTTTCGGTGGCGGAAGGAAGTGTCATCCGAAGAAGATCCCGGAGGGGGTGAAGTAACAACTGAACTCTTTAATGAATCCTCAAGAATTTGGTCATCCAATTGAAGGGATTTATGAGCAACTGTCTTACAGTACATTACAAATTCAGATTTAATGTGTAGAAGGATAGTCTTGCATTGACTATCTTCATGGTTAATCAAGGCACTGCGGAGGGCTGAACATTTGGGATAACATTTTGATAACCAACGACCTCTCGAACGGTCTAGGCAAGGGACACACTTTCCGAACAGAAAGAGTAAATACCCTTATCCATGATTACACTCCCCACCGCCACAGAGATATTAACCTTCCTAGGTGTTCACTTTCGAAGCTGTGTGAGAAAACATTTCAAGAATCAATGCTCATAAGGACACGCTAGGCTGGAAAAAATTAATATAAATATATATCTCCACGTAAAAAATAATAAAGTTTGAATAACACTTAAACAATCTTAATTCCCCTTACGTTAAACATTCCTCAGAAATGTAATTGAGTATTGTGTAGCCTACCATGTGCTACTAAAATTTGTTAACTTCTTACCCAAGTGAATAACACTGACCTAATTCGTCTTGTGATGCATGAATCAACCCCGGCGATCATCGCTAAAACGGAATTTTTATTCTAAATCCGGCGGACAAATTGCCAATGATGAGGCAAAACAGTTTAACTGGAAGCTACAAGATCGAGATGGGTGAGTTTGTTTCCCGGCTCAGCCGTAATTCGCGCGGTGATCATGCCTCCCCACTTTTTTAATATCAGCCGGCGTAACGTTTCTCAAGCAAAAAGAACGTTTGTTTTGTGTCGTTTGTTGGCGGCGGAAAACGCGATTATGAGGGAAGGCTTAGCCGTTACCCTTCGAAACCCGATTTGTTTTAGTAACATGCCGGTACATCCGGAATCATACTATATGCCTTAAACAACACAAACCAAATTAATTGCAAACCCGTACCAGTCGAGGAATACTGAATTTTAATATAACTCAGGGTGTTTCCTGGCGGGGAAACCACGTGGAACACCCTGAGACACGTTGTTATGTATTTTTAAGTCTTACTTGAAATATAAAAAATCCCGCCGGAAGGGCCAACCCTTCAGTATATATATAGGGATGAACAACGTGTACATACATGGCATGGTTATACATCATAAACAATCAATAATCAGTAATAACACTCCCTAACCATATATACTGTATATGCAACCTAATGAGGCCAACTAGATGGGAGCACTTGGCGATGAGTTCCGTCAATAGCACAAACCTGCGATCCAGCATCGACCCCGCCACCTGTAGAACACATGATGATAAAGTTGCAGAGCAGTATGGCTCCGTGCCGAACCCCTCAGCTAAGTGAGAAAATCCAACGGCACTAGCCCACGAAGCATACTTGTTGCACACCCTGAAGGCACCGAGTAACAGGCTCAGTTCACCCTAAGAGAAGCCTCATGACTAACCAGTGAACTAATAGTCGGCTAGGATAATAAATCAAAACACGATGGGCGACTTGCCTTATCACAACAAGAACACCACCTAATACAATGCTTAGACCCAGAAAAACAATCTCCAGGGCCCGTATATAACACTTCAGCCTACACCTAGTCGATAATCTAACCTGACTTCAGCACTGTCATGGACAAATGAGTAAAGACTCACTAGTGTTAAGGAAAGGTGACGAACGAGATTTAGGCAGGAGTGCCGAGGACGTACGTTCACACTACGCGGGCCCGAGGAGATTAAGAGGGACCAGACGCTATGAACAAGATGGTGTGCCGTGCCCAAAAGAGCAGACGCACTGGAAGCGCAATGCTAGGTCAAGTTTAATTTTAATTTTTATTCTTTATTTATTTTACTAGTTTTTCTAGTAGTGGTACCCACATCATAAGGACGAGTCCGTGAGTGGTTTTAAGAGTGTTTCGCTCACGATGTGTGGCAATCGTATTTTGAGTTCTCCCCGGGCGGGAAGTTTGATCGAACAGCAAGCTAGAGTTCAAAGATTGGCCATTACCTACGTAAGGCGCATCGTCAATGATGAAGGGGCCACTAATAAATGTGGTACTGGCGCATGACCTTGTGTAATATATCATTAAGGTCATCTGTTGTTAAACATTTACTATGAGACCCCCTGNCGAGGACAGTTCAATGTCCTCTGGCTCCTCCGGTAGTTCTACAATTTCCGGCGTTTGTTGCCGTGTTACAGACACTTGATCGTTCATTGGCCAAACTAAATCTGGTACCGAAGAGGGTATTGTTTCTACGTTATCACGTTCCCTAGTCATGTCCTGATTAAGAATTATAGGTTGTACCTGTGAGGGTTCTGAATGTCTCCAGACACTCCGACCCTGATTAGCGGGTGGTTGGGAGTCCGGTATTATTTCACTCGTCTGAGAATTGTCATAATTTTCCTGTGTACCGGTCGGAAAGTCCCGGTACTGTTCCACCAATACCCTCTGTAACACTATCGGGGGACCCCTTCGTGGTACAGCAAAGTTTAATTTGGGTATGGCAAAGTTAAATTCTTGTGGTTCACTTAAAGATTCCCTAGGTACATCCCTGTGATTCGACTCAGTCCCCTCCGTCCCTACCTCCAAGCTGCCAGATTGGACGCTAGGATCTGTGTAGGTAGAGGTGGAGGGAAGTGGGTGTGACCCCGGCGATGGCCGGTGCCGCGACTGCGTCTCATCCGTGCGGGCACTTTTATGTCCTGTCACTGATTTGGGGGTCAAATTTACTGAGTCCTCTTTCCGTCTTTTTTGCGACCTAGATGATGTCTCGACGGAAGATTGACGGGACTGTCTGAGAGGAGACCTAGACCTGGACCGGGACCGGGACCGGGCCCTAGGTGAAGGTGAACGTCCTCGTTTCGACCGGCTGGGGAGGGTTGCCTCAGTACTGTCGCTACTCTCACTACTACTTACTAGCTCTTTAGATAATACTTTAGATTTAGCTTTCGGCTTAGGAGTTGACTTAGTTGGAGTGAATTTCTTAAAGATGGAGACTTGATAACAAGATGGTCCCAAAGGGCTTCGTCATCACAGTGGAAGGCATAATGGGCAACGTCTTTAGCGTAAACATTATATAAGTTCTTAATCTCCTCCAGTGCCACAAGGCATGAGTGATCTCTCTTCTCGAACAGCGGCGCTCGTAGTTCCGAACACACGGCGCATTTCTTCGACACCCAGAGACCCTGTGATCTATCTAGGCACTTCACACATTTGATGCATAGTTTATGTGCGAACACTGGTAAAAGAGAGCAGGTAGGAGTAGCGCATAGAGTGAAGCGAGGCATGATGGAGCCCGTGAGAGGCGTGATCGGCCCCTCACCTGCTACCTGTGCTGCTACTGATGTGTCGTGATCTGGAAATAGACAATTTCCAGGAATCAATGCTCATAAGGATAATCCGAGAGGTTTTACACGTCCTACCTCAAGTCCGCCGGAAAATTAGCTATAGCCACTGCTACTCTAA
>JAGKTK010061849.1:0-10488 GCA_018397895.1 Paralithodes camtschaticus
CTATATATATATATATATATATATATATATATCTAGTAAACTCCCCCGAAATCTTAACGTACTCCTTCAAATGTTCTTAATTCTGTCTTTCTTTTGCCGCAGTGCCCGCACCTGTTTACCACCAAAGGAAGGTAACCTAGCCCATTAAGTCCATCATTCGCTAGAGTTCCCTTGTCTCCGTCAAGTCAACCCTGTGCCTTCTGTCTTTCCGAGAACTAGAATAGGGAGTAACAACATTGGTTATTATTTATATAGTGCTGCCAGTATAACGTCAAGAGTAATTGCAAGGAAGACTAGTTAAGTTACCCCTCAGTGTAGAGCAAGTCAATAAAGCTTGTGAATTATATACTTCTTGTTATATATGTCCTCATTTCTATCTAAGTGTCCTGCTGAAACACTCAAAACAGAGTTTATATGCTTAATAATTATTGTATAAAGGTTTTGAAATTAAATAATATCCACAAACAGTCAAACACGACGAAGGTTGTGTTCACTAGCATCGATTGGTCAATTACGATAACTCTAATGAACACGGTTGCTACTGATTAGACTCATTGGCGATAAAAAGTGATCGATCGGTCTGAGGTGTTTAGCCAACAAACTTACCGAGTCGTCAAAGCCATAAACATATCTCACTTTGCAATGCACTGACCAGATTTCATGAATTATTGTCTTTATGCTATAACAATTGATGCTGAGCTTAACACTCCAACTATCCAATATTGCCTCTGATACATCTGTGTACACCGCCGTAATGAGCAACAACTGCATTACGTGACTGACCAATTACAAATGAGAATCAGTGATTGGTGTCATTCACTAGAGCAAATTAATACACAGATCGGTCAAAAAAATTGATCACGTGTATCACCGACAGCCTTGATGAACGCACCCTAAACACATATAGAACAATAATGAAAGGGTGTCAAACCTTTAGCCACCAGATAGTACCACATCGCCTTATCATGCTAAATTTAATTGGTTTTCTGTAGAACGATATTCCCTCTGTGTCAGCCTCATTTTTCAGCAACTGTACATTTTCTTTTCTAAGTGTATGAAGGGGACAAAAGGCAGGCTGCCTGTAACGAGTGTCTCCCCCCAAAGCCAAAAGAGTAACAGAGAGCCAAATTCAAGGTACGATGGGGTCAAAATGCCAAGACAAACTAGACGAAAAAGGCATGGGATTGTGTTGAAAGGTGGGTGCCTCCCATTTGTCATAAGGGAGGGAGTATTCTCTGAGAGAGCTTTGAAGAACAGTGTTGTAGTAGCGATAGAAGAGTGAAAGAGATGCACCTTTGCAGCACGTAGAGAGAGATTGTAAGGAATTAGTAAGAGGTGATGAGTTATCCCATCCAGCCACAGTGTCGATACTGTCCCGATGGCTATGTATAAAACGCTCAGCCTCAGCGTTGTTACCGTATCGACGGCTATTCTCGCCCTTATTTACACCTGTTATAGTGCTTGTAGAAGGTTGATATTCATATGGAAACTACTTTGGGACACAACAAAAGCAGTAGTTGGCAACTCCCCAAATATGGCCAGGCGGGCGTGAGGCGTGGCACGTCAGTACATGATTTCACTCA
The DNA here is from genome assembly GCA_018397895.1 of Paralithodes camtschaticus. Lineage (NCBI taxonomy): Eukaryota > Metazoa > Arthropoda > Malacostraca > Decapoda > Lithodidae > Paralithodes > Paralithodes camtschaticus. Next base: position 1,584 of record JAGKTK010061849.1, read on the forward strand.
TGAGTGACACCATGTCTGGCCGCCAAAGCTCTCACCTCACACCGCAGAGTGAGTGTTGAGGAGTCAATATCGATGTTTTTAATTACGAGGATAGTGATACCGAAACATCTGATGAAGAGTTTTAGGAGGATTACCAGCTAACACTGGAGGAGATAGAGGAAATGGAAGAGGAGACACCCATTGTTCCAAAAAATTGCTCCAAACTGTTGCTCGTGGCGTCTCCGCGTCGCGGCCGGTGTCTCGTAGACTCCTACTTCCACCTCCACCTCCCCAGACTGTAATATGGTGCTGTGTTTGCCACAGTGCTTCAGGGACTACCACACACGTGAACACTTACAAGCTGCCTATAAATTATCGCATAATATATGTGACAGTGACACTCGCAATACGATAATCGTTACCAAAATAATATGCGGTAAGAGTGGAAGAGAGAAAGAAAAAGTAGCCTTGCCCACGAGCCTAGTATAGAGTGGTGGCAGCCTGAGCGCGCGTTCGTGTGTTTGTTTTGTTAGGGTAAGGGAGGCACGATGGCTGCCCATCACCATGGCAACCAGGACGTGTTCGAGGCTTGACAGATACTGGTACTCTAAACACTGGACTATACGCACTTTATAACACTCTACCAACTCTCACATTGAATTTCAGTGATAGTTCTTGTTATTTTACTCATTGTGGAGGCACACATGTAGCCATTGAGAGTGTGAGAGTCATGCGGTGGTGGCAGGCTGAGCTTAAAGTCTCAAATCCAAGATCTTAAAACCCGGTGGGGTAATTATGAAGAATCCTTCAATAAATTGGAGGATTTTTACATCAAACAAGAGCAATCTGAAAAGTTTGAGGAAATACAAAGGGCCTATGCAGATGCCCGTGAAAATAATTTGTATCAACTAGCCGGGTTCGAATCATTGGCGACAGAGACAGTTACTGGGACAGGGAGTAATGGTACCAGTAATGGTATTACTGCTCCGGGACAACAAAGCTTTAAGTTGCCACCTATAACCTTACCTGAATTTGATGGGCAATCTAATTGGAATACCTTTGAGATAAATATAAGGGTTTAGTTCATGACAGATCAGATATTTCTGTGGCAAATCAACTTTCATACTTGTTGGGTCAACTTAAGGGTTTTGCATTTGATCTTATTAAGGAACTTCCCATAACAGATGCCAATTATACAGCAGCTCTACAACTACTCCAGGAGAATTACCGAATTGACTCTGCAGCGCCTAGTTTACAAATTGCTGGATTTATCAGGACCTAAGCACACGTAACAGGATCTTCAATCATTCTGGATCAGCTTGAATTGTGTTTTAGAATCACTTAGTACCCAGAAAGATCTTGACTCAGCTTCTTGGCTCTTGAACCACATTGTACAACAAAAGGTCTCTCAGAAAACCTGTGATGAATTGTACCACAGGTATAAGAAGAACTACTTCACATATCAAGAGATAGAAGAGGGCTTAAGAGAGCTGTGCAAACACATGCAGGTTTCTAAGAAGGATACCGGTATCAAGGAAGGAGACAACAAGGTTAAGTATACAAAAGCATCTACAACAGGGACTAAGGAAAAAGCAAAACCGTTCAAGAAGGAAGAGGTTGGTACCTATGTGACCTCCGTCCAACAGAATAATCAAACTAGTACAGTATAAAAAAACAAATGGTGTTTGGGAGAGAAAAAGTTCACGTCTCAATTCTCCAGTGACTCAAGAAGTAACCAGAGAGATTAAGCCCACACCAGTGGTAAAACAAGAAACCCGGAAGGTGTGTATGTTATGTTCAGAAGAACATTCCACAGTGTATTGTAGGACTTACCTAGATCTTAAGGCTAGACTTCCACGACTCATCGAACTAGGTAAGTGTCTTGTTTGCCTGACCTCAAGATATTCTACTGAGGAATGTGCTACTAAATTAAATATATGTTTTCGGTGCAAGACTGGTGTACATCATACAGCATTGTGTCCCAAGATCAGTGAAGTACATCCCAAATCTACAAGTGTGAATATGACCCTGACCACGGGAAACCCAATGCATACGCCGGCAGCAACTCCTACATCCGAGGTTCAACTGACCAGCCGTCCGGCTGGCTCAGTTGATAGCGTGCCTGATTCCCACCTTGAAGGTCTCGCGTTCAATCCCCGCTCAGATTGAAAAGTTTTTCTGGGATACAGCCGGCGGTTACCATCTCCCCATGAGAAAGGGGGATGGGTAATGGTCTCTGGTAGACTAAAAAAGAAAGCCAAGCGCTTGTGAATCCTCGAAGGAGGAGATACGGGCGCTATATAAGTAACCAGAAGATTATTATTATTATTATTATTTTATGCCAGTCAAAGCACTCTTTGATACTAGAGCGCAAAAGACCTTCATTGCTGGAGATGTTGTCAGAGCCATGAATTTGCCAACAGTGGGGAGAGTGAACGTGGCAATAACTGGATTCTTGTCAAATAAAGAAATGCAAACATTTGATGTGGTTAAACCCCTGATTAGATTAGGCAAATATAAATGTAAAGTGACTGCGGTGGTTAAGGAAGACATGAACACTTCTGTGGTAAATAAGGGTTTGAAGGAAGCATCTGACTACTTAACAAAGAGTGGTGTCCAACTAGCAGACCGTAATATAGAGTCTGACGTAGTAGGTCCAATTCAACTGATCATCGGCTCTGACTATTGTGGACGCTTCTTGCGAAAAATGACTCGGAAACACGGTATACAGTTCATTTCTTCATCAGGTGGATACATAATAATGGGATCTCTACCCACATGTGGCCCAAGTGAATCAGACAACCGAATGGATCCAGTCTTTGTGACTTGACTCCTGCACAATTTCTGGTGGTGGCTAGAAATGGTGCAGAATTAATTCCATCACAACTAGGAGACATTCTGGAGGAACAACAAGAACCTGTTCACAAACTTTGGGAACTGGACACTGTGGGTATAGAAGCAGATCTTCCCACCCCTGAAGACATCATAACATATAACCACTACCTAGACACAGTTGAGTATAAGGATGGCCAGTACTGGGTAGGACTTCCATGGAAGATAAATGCCCCTGAATTACCAACTAACTACCAGAGTTCAAGATGTCAACTGAATAAAATTATGGAGAGGTTGCGTTAACATCCTGAACGACTGGAAACTTATCATAAAATAATTCAAGAGCAGTTGGAAAATGACTTTATTGAGGAGGTCCCAGGTGAAATAAACCACAAAGAGGGTCATTACCTTCCTCATCATGCTGTAAGTAAGGACTCCAGTACTACCCCCATCAGAGTGGTATTTAACTGCAGTTCTTGAGCAGTGAAGGATGAAGCAAGTCTAAATTATTGTCTCTATGTAGGACCAAATCTGACTGAATACTGGGTGATGTACTATTAAAATTCAGGACAAAGAGATTTGGGTTTGTAGCAGATATCTCCAAAACCTTTTAGAGAATAGGGTTAAAGGAGCAGGACCGCAAATTCACAAAATTCCTTTGGCCTGAAGATCCTTTTCAGCCTGGTGGGCGGATAAAAGAATACTGCTTTCGGTCAGTGTTATTTGGTTCCTGCTCTAGTCCTTTCTTGTTGTGCAGCACTTTGAAATATCATTTCCAGAAGACAGAGAAACCGGAAATGGGTCAACTGTTTTATATGGATAATCTTCAGGGCGTTGCCGACAGTGGAGAAGAGGTGATTGAAATCTACAATTTGGCAAGGCAAGACTGTAATAAAGCCAATATGCCACTACAAAGTTGGAATTCAAACTCTAATATTCTTCTGGACCAGATAAGAGGAGACTATCCTGACTACCAAATACCAGAATGTCAACCAGTACTAGGATTGCAGTGGAAAACAACTACTGATGAGATGTCTCTAAAGCCCCTCAAGTTTCCCGATGTAAAACTCACAAAACGCACGCTCTTAAGTCAGGTCTCTATGATGTTCGACCCATTGGGCATATTTAGTCCCATATCAATTAAAGGGAAGATTTTAGTTCAGGAAGCCTGGAGAGAAGCACTGAGTTGGGAAACTCCATTACCTGAAAAGTATACAGAAGAGTGGAACAAATTGCAGGTGGAATATGAAAAGGTGTCATCAGTCAAGTTTCCTAGAAGATGTGATCGTACCTCTGATAATGAGTGTGCTCAATTGCACGTATTTTGTGATGCCTCATCTAAGGCGTATGGTGCAGTAGCTTATTGTGTAACTGAAGTCCGATCTACTTTGATTATGTCCAAATCCCGAGTAGCACCATTAAAACAACGTACCCTTCCACAGTTGGAGCTGACCGCTGTTGAATTGGGAACTAGGTTAGCTACTTATTTGAATGGTATGTTTCCCTTTGTAGGTGAGACATATATATGGACAGATAGTGAGATATGTTTGCACCGGATAGCTAAGGATGATAATTACATAGTTTATGTGTGTAACAGAGTACACAAAATAAAGGAACTGCAAATGAACTATAAATTCATGCATGTTAAGTCCAAGGAAAACCCGGCTGACTTGGTGAGCCGAGGTGTAAGTGTCAAGAAACTGTGGTTTCAGGGTCCGGTTTGGCTATGTCAGAGTGATTGGCCAGAACAAAAATCATACCAGAAGGTTAATGATGGTCAAGTACATATGGACCCAATAATTATCCCAGAGCCTTCAGTGATTGACATCACCAAGTTCTCCAATTTGGACAAACTATTAACTGTAACAAAATTTGTGTTTAAGTTCCTGAGCAAGAAGGTAAAGATAGAGGAATTAGACCCACTTACCTACTGGATTAAAAGGATACACGCTGAAAACTATGAGGAGGAATTAACCCTTTCACGCACATATGATGCAGAGGTTGCCAGATTAGCAATAAGAAATAGAGTTCTCTCACTCTTATAATTACCTCTCCAAAATTAGTTTTCTGCCCACAGCTAACTTAAAGACAACTGCAGAGGTTGAAGTAACTAAACTAAAGGTTTCTAAATACCCCTGATGGTAACAAAGGCTTTAAAGTATCCCTAATAGGCTCAAAATCGCGTCATATATCTGAGAGGGTTAACACAGTTACGTAAACCCAATCCCAAGCCAACCAAAAGAATGAAGGATCTTGGGCTGTACCTAGACAATCAAGAATTAATATGTTGTCGAGGTCGTATTGGTAAAGCTGATCTACCCCTCAAACCTCGCCATCCGATCCTATTGCCCAAGGATTGCGACCTCACCAAATTGATAGTTTTAAAAGCGCATGAAACCACTAAACACGGTGGGGTAACAGACACCCTAGCCTATATGCGGCAAAATTATTGAATACCCCAGGGACGACAAGCTGTTAAACGCTGTATCAAGAATTGCATTATTTGCAAGAGGTATACAGCTATAGATATTCCTTACCCTGGTCCATCAGCTCTCCCGCCAGACCACATTCACTAAAGGAAACCGTTTGAGGTAACAGGCATAGATTATACTGGTTCCATCACTCTCACAGGAGATGATGGACTGCCCAAGAGGGTATATATATGAGCCGACTCCCAGGGCTTACCGCCGCCCATTAACTCATGTTCCCTGTGTTCTCGAGAGGTCGGCAGTGTAGCCAGTAGTGAGCATAGCTGGGAAAAATATACCGATATATGCTAAACTTCCATGTTCGTGGCACCACTGCAAGAGAACCACGAGTGCTACGTAGCTCGTTCTGGTCTCATTTTGAAGCTTTTAGTGCCTATTTTTTTGCTAAATATTTTTATTTTCATGCAGATGCTTGATTTATCATGCAGGCGGGCCTGAATATGCCCAAATGAGCCCAACACACCCCGCTAGACAAGGGTTAAAGAGCAACGCAGTAGAGCAAATGCTAGATTCTAGAAATTGTTATTGGTCATTCACAACTCCCAGAGCCCCTTGGCAATATGGATTTACCGAAAAAATTATATGCATCGTGAAATCGTGCCTGAAAAAGGTTCTTCACAAATCGAGAGTCACCTTGGATGAGTTAAGAACTGTTGTCACAGAGATTGAAGCAAGAATTAACAATAGACCACTAACATAGCATGATGACTCCAATTTGGAAATTGAAGCCTTAACTCCGGCTCATTTGTTATATGGTAAACGCCTAGACCCAGTACCCCGTTTGAACGTGACAGAGGAATTGTAGATCCCACCGTTAATGAAGCAGACGCTCACTTGCGACGAAGCTACCATTAACTCTGCAGGATACTGGATGCCTGGAACAAGCAGTGGGCATCAGAATATACTGTATCTTAAGCCTCCGGGAGAGGTATTATGGTGCGAATTCTGCTAGTAACCGTCGCAAACCTGAGAAGGGAGACATAGTCTTGTTGAAGGTGGACCAACCTCACTCCAAATGGCCCTTGGCAAAGATCCAAGAAGTCTATCCTGATCCCGAAGGAGTTATCAGAACAGATAAAGTTTTATCTCGAGGACAAACAACTCTCCAAATGGTTGATCGGCTCATACCTATGGAGCTCACCATCCCACCGGAGGAGGAACAGCAACCTATAGTAATAGGGGGACCAAAACCACAACGACCAGCTGCTGCTGGATCTCAAAGAAATTAGCGTGATTTGTTAGCCGCAGGTAATATAACATGATGCAACACATCATACTTCGCCGGGCCCCAATCTGTGAGAAATAAATTGACTACACTGGTATCTGGGTAATGTTGGCAACAGCCTTCCAATAGGGTAACCTCATTAAAGTGAACCATTTCCTACCAGAACCTGCTGATTGTAAATATTGTAAAGGATAATTAGTATTAAGTAATTTAGAACTGTATAAGATAACCTTGGCCAAGTTAATTTAGTTATGAAATCTTGTAGGATAAAACTTAGAGGTACTGTATTAGGGATCAGTTTTGAAACTCCCGTGATTGCAGACGATATCAACAATTTGTAGTGGTAACCTCAACCCCTGGATATTATGTTTACTAAATCGTTGTGAAATAATATTTATATTAGTATTTTTATAATTAATTGCTTATTTATCATTTATATGATTAAGAGAAGAGGGAATGAACCCTTGGTAACAAATGAGTATATAATATATTTAAGAGTCGGAAATTGAGGTTCCGACCAGACACCAGTAAACTTTTGAACTATCAGGATGTGTCTCGTGATCTCCCAACACACTCCCCGCACCCGGCCCGGAGTCCCTGACCTTTGACCCTACCTACCGAAGCCGGAATCCTCTGAAACAACGCCAGGACCCTAGTTATAGCTAAGTCATTGATATATATGGCCATTTATACAATGTTCAGTTAGGGTATCTGAGAGATAGGCTATCATGGGTTCAGACTAGGCTACTAAACAACCCTCATCTACTCATACAATCCATGCCATAAGGTAGGCTATCTAATACTTTATTTTTATATATTTTCTATTTTGATAGGTGTGACATAGGATATTTTTTTGGCCACATAATCCTCCACAGTGAAGCTACACATAAGAACCTAGAGGGTGGCAGGAAAGGAGTTTTGCATAGGTTAACAAAATCCTAAAGAAACGCAGAAATAACGTAGCATTGTATTATAACGTAAATACGAATATAATCAAGGGATTACTATATCAAGTAATAAATATGATCTATATCCAAGTAATAGGCAGATCGAATCAAGAACTGGACAATCTAAGTTCCTCGATTGGTGTGGAAAGAACTATATGACCCGAGTAACGTATATTATTAGATTACTCACAAGAATTAGTAGAAATCAGCTATCATGATTATGAATTAATTCTAACTCAACGGAAAGGGTTCTATACTTTCAAATTAAAGGATGGTAGTATCAATTCTCTGGCGATAATTACACGGATATATAAATCCTAAATTGAGCGTAGGTTCTAGATAAATATTGAATTTAAATAGGGAATCACTTCACGTTATACACTTTCACTTCGACTTGGATACACAAAGAATAATCAATATATAGGAATAAAATCTGAGAATATTCCGGTTAATTAACATGTTAAAATGACTATGTAACGTACATACAATTTAGGTTCTGAAGGATTAACACAATTTATCTTAGCAATATCTCGTACTTAATGAAACACTGTACGGATCAAAGTTAGGGAGTTTACACGGGTATCACTGATTCAAGATAGATCTTAGGCACAGATCTATAGTTAAGTATAATAGAATACTCGCATATTTTATCTTACCTTCACAACAATAGCCACAACTTATAACACGCAGAGACACTTAGGGTATAGGATAGAGGTGGCCATGAACGAGAGTCTGGACGACGTAGGACTCGGGGTTCTGCTGGGCTGGACGCGGAGGGGAACTGGCCTTCCACTCAGATATAGGGCAGCACACTCTCTCGTTCAGGGGGAACAATACCAATCCCATCGCAAATCTGGTTGTAGCCACTGGAAGGAAGCAATAATATTTGCTAACTTCCTTCGGTTTCAGTCAGGCTATATTCGGGTTATTTTTAGTATTCATTTTGGTCTAATTCAATAACATAAGGACATGTGGATATCGTTGTTTTGGCTATGGTGAAGGTAGTTCTTAAGCTAAAAATACATGGTAGTTATTCATTTACGCACTCGGAGATTCTTGATCTCTAAATATGGTCCCCCTATTTTTAGAGGGTACTATGGTGACGTAATGGATGATTTTCTGTTCATCCTATTATCTGGGTTTTCTTATTCTACAGGCTATAGTTCTTTCACTGTTCACTTTGGAGGTACTATCCCCAGTCTTCCCAGGAGGTACTGTAGAGGGGGTACTGGGATTCCCATCTATTTAAGTATTGGGAGGGCTCTTGGTGTTGCATTTGCATAAACAGTTCTTCGTCGTAATGCAAGTCAGGCTGGAGCTGGTGACATTCCTTGGCATTCTGTCTCGGTCCTTGCCATTGGAGGAGCTGGGGTCCTTGTGATTGGTTTGGACTCAAACTTATTTCTGGGGTAGACTGACCTAGTTTCCCGGAT
>JAGKTK010061850.1:0-10488 GCA_018397895.1 Paralithodes camtschaticus
ACTGTATATCTATTGTTTTTCCTGATTTCCTGTGCAATCATTAGTTCACATAATCCCCCCCATCACTCTCTCCCTCTCTATCTCCTCACCTCCTTCCCATCCCCTATTCATTTATCGCTCCCATTAACCACCGTAGGTAGAACTTATGAACGCCACCCCTCCCTTAATACCTGGACTAGTTTGTGAGCCGCTTATTTAGGGGCCATGGAAGCTCTATGGGGAATTAGTGATGTAACTGTTGAAGAAGTAGCCAAAGTTAGACTGACCAGGTAAATACTAACAAATTATAACCAACCAACCAACTAAAGAGACCAAAAACAAACAAAGCAATTAACCATTTAAATAAACTATTCCAAGCCAATCTTTGTCAACCAAGTACAATATGTGTTCACCTATTGGAGAATGTAATGTCTTAGCATCGAATTTCTATATACGGTACATGTTGATATATTATAACTCCATTATGTCTCTACATCATATTAATTCATTTTGTTTTCACCAACCAACTTTACTTCTTAACTCAATTAATGAAATCAACAAATATTGTTCCAAATGTTGATAATTTACATGATATTTACCTGTCAGATCTTCGTTACAACCGAGTTCTTAAGAAGATGGGGTCGTGGCAATTAACTGGCAAATTTCCTTCATCATATGGCTGTTGAATGGGTGACCGGGGCCTTGTTAGTACAAAAAGTACTCCATATTATCTTATCAAGATCTCCATCTAACCTCATGCCAGTATTCCAGGACTCTGTTCCACTTTATTCTGGCTAACATTAGACGATTTTACTCTGTTTTGGAAGGCTATCTAGGAATCAAATGGGTAAAGTGTATCTCAGTTGTATACCACTCTCACTATCACAGTTCCTTCCAAACTGAATAAAATCGTCAACCTATTTCCTGACTATAAAGAAGAAACGAGTCCTCGTATCCTGAAGAGGTTAAGTTAAGATGGCGTCCATACCTATCTCTCTCATGTGTAAGTTCTAAGAGAGAGAGAGAGAGAGAGAGAGAGAGAGAGAGGAGGGAGGGAGGGAGAGAGAGTTAGAGTTAGTGTGAGAGAGAAAAAAGAATGAAGGGTAGGTCACAGGTATATAAATTATGTAATCTACAGTATATTGAAGTAATCCTCCATACGTCTTCTCCTTCAAGTATAAGCTATAAGTAATAGGGCCGTGGAACCCCATGGCTACCGTGGAGAAACAGATGAATAGTGTTTGTGTAGCAGGCAGCTGACTTAGTACAATCGTCTAATTAACTGCTTAGCCCCTTCTGTACCGGTGACGTATTTTTTATTTGATTTTAGCTGCATTTAGACGATTTTATTTGGCTTAGGAAGGATATATGGCAGCTAAAAGGATTAACTGAGATAGTCTGCAGCTTTTTAACGGGTAGACGTCCTTCCCAAGCTGTAAGATCGTCCAATAGTAGCCAAAATAAAGTGAAAAATACTTCGCCGGTACAGAAGGGGTTCAATTTTTGGTAGATTCAGGTGAGTGGGATTCAGGTGAGTGGGATTCAGTTGAGTGGGATTCAAAGTGTAGTTCAGGTGAGTAGGATTCTATTTTGCCTCTGTTGCCTTACCAATTTGCTTGCAAGATCTCTAAGTGCAATCAATTCAGGTGCTTCCTACCCTTTCTTAATCACGATAGCACGAAAGATCAAAGACAAAGAAATGGGGTGAAAGGTAAAACAATCGACAAACTAATGGGACAAACATCTACAAATTTGAAAACTAATGGGGCTAAACATGAAGGAGAAAGGGGACCAGAAAAACGACCCATCTCCCCTTAATCGTGCTGAACGAGCAAATCTACAGGTTATTGCAAGTCTATGTCTGCCGGGAATGCTGGAACAAGAACAAAAAAAAATATAGCCATCGATCGTATATTTCTGCATGTTGGACGGGTGTTGCGAATCCAATAAAATAAAGACTAGATCCGATCCTGTACTAAAGTCCGTTCATTCTAGGTTGGGCAGAAATCGTAACCCCTAACCTCTCATAGCTCAAAAAGGACTAGAGTAACTGAGCTGTCCATTTATACACATATTCCCTAGCCAAGTCTTCCTATTTGGTAGAAATATTAGCTTTATTACTCTAGTCCTTTTTGAGTTATGAGAGGTTAGGGGTTACGATTTCTCCCCAACCTAGAATAAACGGACTATACCAAAAAACGATAATTTGTGGTAGGTTTATAGGAGCAGTGGTTTCAATTCCAGAGAGGCATATTTGATGAAAAGAATGGTTGCGTCTTGTTACTTCTAATCGAGATAGGTGCCTATTTGGTATGCAGACTTCAAACACAGTTAAGCTTATGTAAAATCCATACTGTATATGCACGCATGCTGACACTCATACAATACAACGTCATACTGTATAATTATACAGAATTGTAGCCCCACGTTAGAGAGTAACTGGATCGGAGGATAACCTACTCCCATCTTTAATTTTTTTTTTTTTTTTTTTTTTAAATTCAATAACACCAAGCTATTTAACCCTTTGAGTACTAGCGACGTGTTATATTTTATTCTAGCTATATTCAAACGATATATGGAACCTTAGGATGGAGCTATGATAGTTAGAAGGGTTGGTTAAAATATTATGAAACCTTATTAGTGTTAAAGGTCCTTCCTAAGTTGAATAAAATCGTCTCCTAGTTTCCAGAATGTGATGAAAAAGACATCCCTGGTACTGCATTGGTTAAGACAAGGGTTTCTCAACTCTCAGTCCGATAAATCAGCCCACCATCCAATTATTAGTCGCTCCTTACGACACACAGGAGTTATAAGGAAGATAATACTTGGCCTTTGCAATCAGTACGGTCGCGCTAATAAGTCATGTCCCAGCTGTCATTACATTTGGCTTGTTCTGTGCTGTATTAATGTCTGTCAGATGTTGAATAGGGTGGGTAAGTGTAGGAACATGTTTGTATATATCATTCGAAATTAAGCGTATATATTGCTGATACCAATTATTAATCAAAACATACTTGGTGCCGAGACATCACTTATTAGCGCGACTGTATATACGCAATATTCCTCAGAGGATCCTAAATATCGTGAACAATGATTCCACTAAAAAAAATCTTTTGACTTCTAATCTCTTTAGAATCCTCACTAAAGTTGTTCATTTGACGTCTGCCTCAGCCTTGATCTTTAAACCCAGTGCGCATTTGAGTTTACATAGAGACTCAACCGGTATCACACGCGGGCATTTACCGTCAATTGTCGATGGTTAACCCTTTTCTGGCAACATTGCTATCATCTTTTTGTTATCGGAAACTAAACAGAAGCTAGATTAAGTCAGGTACGAGATATATTTAGCCAGTTGACCTCATCAGCTGCCAGACCAGTGTTGAAGATAATAATTGTGGAGAAAAGGCGTCCATGTGATACGGGCTTGATTGGGCTCTCACATAGGTATAGTGGGCAGCTTGTTTTTCTCCGGGTGGTGGTGGTGTGGCATTCCTGGACAGGGGGTGGCGGGGGAAGAACTAGTTTGGGAGATAAGAATAATATGGAGTAGTTAAAGGGCCTCTGCTGGGGTGATGAACATTTGGATTAAGGGCTTAGTTAACAGCGACGGGTTAAAAGAGAAGAGAGGGAATAGGAGAAGGAGAACGATACTAATACTGTTACTACTACTACTACTACTACTACTACTATGGCGTAGTTTAAGGGTCTCTGTTGGGTTGATGAGCGCTTGGATTAAAGACACGGGTTACAATTGGGAGAGAGAAAAAGAAAATATTAATAATACCTTTATTCCATGAAAGTACATGGGTATTCTTAAATAAAAACAAATACAAATATAGCAATTATGCATATTTGCATATACGTTCAATGTTGATACTTAAAATTAGTTCACGAGAACGTGGAACTTTAATAAGTTTATTCTTAATTGATAAACTAATGAGTGTTACCCTCATATCTTGCACAACACTAGTATTTATATTATTATTATTATTATTATTATTATTATTATTATTAGTATTATTTATCTTCTTTTTATCTCTTATTAATCTGGCTGAAAGTCTTCTCCATTAGCAGCTGAATTCTCGTTAGTTAATTGGTAAATAGGAAACTGCTATTTATGTGTATCATAATTATGCATGTCAGGTTTTCTCAATTAAAAGCATATATGACTAATAATCCCTTCTGTACCGGCAACGTCCTTTTAATTATATTTTAGCTAACTTTAGGCGATTTTATGCAGCTTAAGAAGGATCTATGGCGGTAAAAATGGGTAATAGAGATAGTTCGAAGCCTTTCAGTTGCTGGAGGCCCTTTTTAAACTGAATACAATCGTCTAATAGTATAGCCAGAATAAAATTACAAAGACGTGGCCGGTACAGATGGGATTCAAGCGCTGTAATAACATATAATTAATGTTGAGAAGAGTCAATTTCTCGCTAGCTTGAAATAAATAGACTATCACCGTACAATAACGCCTTTCTTATTATATCTTTGTTATTATTCGATGTTATTACACAGCTTAATAAGAAGTTGCGGGATAGTTGAGAGTTGTTTGTTTCCTATATGTGGTTAGTAAAAGTGAAGTTAAATAGCTTATTTATAGCCAGATGAAAACATGCAACTGCGTCCTCCTATTAATTTCACTACACTTAACAAACACAGTAGCACACCACACTTCTTTTCAAGCACACCTACAGTATATTACCTCTAACGTACCTTTGATTTTGGATCGGTCGCTCTTTCAACCTTAGGGGGACACTTGTTACAGGCAGCTTCGTGTTTTGTCTCCTTTGTGCACATATGAAACACAAAATGTATACATATACTGAAGGAGCCAACAGAAATAAATGAAAGAAAAATGTAACCCGAATGAATACAAAAGCACTCACAGACGGACATGTACGCAAGAACGAAAAACACAAACCAAACAAGACAAACTGGTTAACCCTTAAGCAAAACAGAACAGTAATATTAAATAGATATATTTAGGCGTCAAGGTGATAGTACCAAACGAAAACATTAACATGTTCAAAGACAGTATGTATATACTGTATATATATATATATGCAGGGTGGTTAAACAAACGGGTTCGTTCTTTTAATGACGTATTCGCCGGATACAGATCAGACCCTGCTACTCTATAACCCTCTAGGGGAGTCTTCCTTATTTAAGAGTTATTACGGATTTGAAGGGGAAAGGGTCGTTTTTCTAGATCCCCTTCTCCCTCATGTTTAGCCTATTTAGTTTTCAGATTTCAGTGTGTTTGCTCCATTAGTTTGTTGATTTTAAGACTTTTCGCCCCGTTTCCTTGTCAATATTTAGACCTTTCGTGCTATTTAGGTGTCGATGTATTTCCTGGCGAACGATAGTGAGCCTGTAATTTTGGAAGAACCGGTCTTCGGCCTGAACATATTTCTACCGAAAAATGTACAAATTAATCTTGAAGGGGGATCTAATGGATTTGTGTTAAGTCTGATGAAGGTCTAGGGAGGAAATTAGAAAAATAATCAATATACGAAACAATCGACCAAAAAGTGAACCAACCCTCCTTATAAGCTATCTTATATATATATATTTAAGTCTACGGAGTTGAAAACGAAATCTCCGGACCTACATAATTATGAACTTGACAGAAATGTTACAAAATAGTTAGGCAATTTACAGCAAGATGTTTGTTTCTTGTAATATTTGGATGAGAGTGCTGGCTATTGTAATTGTTTGGACAGTTTCCAACATTATTGCACCTGCGATCTGCCGTGAAGATAAATTATATATGTTCTGCCGGTTTATTATTCAGTTTAAGGGAGCTCAGACGGTATTGTGCAGCATAATTTACTGGTTCGGCTCATGGTTTAAGGAAGGGGTTTAGTTTGCTCTCTAAACCTCTATCAAGCTTAAAAAAACACCCACAAGACCCCCCTTCGGTATAAATGTGCACATTTTTCGGTAGAAAAATGTCCCGGCCAAAGGCCAATTCCTCTTAAAATGACAGGCTCGCTATCGCTCGCCAGGAAAAAAATCGACACCTAAATGGCACGAAAGTTCTTAATATTGGCAAAAAATTGGGGCAAAAGGTCTGAAAATCGCCAAACTAATGGGGCGAATGTTTTGAAATCTCATAACTAATAGGGCTAAACTTGAGGGAGGAGGAGGACTCGAAAAAACAACTTCCTCCCCTTAATAAAGTTTCATGCAGCATCTCGACAGTCGTCCTCATATCTTAAAAGGGTTAATTGAAATACAAATATGTCTATCTATCTATCTATATACCCAGGCACATACTGCATTGTCGGAGGTGGCCAACTCGAGACAGAGCTTAGGGTTTGGGACCACTTTCGAGTTTCCTCGCACCTTTCTCTGTCTCTGTTCGTAGGTGAAGTATACAAGAGGGGGAGAATTCCTAGCCTCCCGCCACTTGAGATCTAGACAACATATAAGTTAAAGGAACAATCTGAGTAAGCTATGTGTATGACAGAGAACGCTCAACTCTCACTCTGATAGACCAGCCCATCACTAGAGACCCAATCCTCTCAGCATCAGTTAGGAAAGGTCCTAGAAAGCCGCCTTTGGCGGGGGGATAGCTCCCCTATTTCAACATTAAAAGTGTTTCATCGTATATGTGTGCTACTATGAACATGTAAGAAATTGAAACACTTATTATGTGTATTATTATTGTTGCAACATAACGTTACAATTTTTACACTGTAGTCCAGTAATGAAGACAAGACGCTGGATAAAAAAGATAAAACAAAAATAAAAAAATAAATAAAAAAGTTACTGAAAAGGTGTGTAGGTAATTGAAGGTACATATAATCAAAACAAGCGTGAAACAAGAACCCATATATAAGAGCAGGGCAACCTGTGTTTTGGGTTCAGGTTTATGAGGCGCAAACTCGTGATGGGGTTGATAAATGATAAGTACTGACTAAAATATATCGTAGGGCAGCGTTGAATCATGTATTTATTATAATACTTTAGTAGAAAATTAGGTGCGAAGAAGATGAAATTAGCCACTTGAGAGTTTGTAAGGTAGTTAGATTGCAGACATCAATATTTAGCACAGCTAAATACGGCCGTCGTTGACGGGGACGTATTATGATATACCCTCCATCCGTCCGTCGGTCCTTGCGTTAACTTTCCTTATCATCACTCTAGCGGCTATAATTCTTCACTGATTTTAATAAAACTTATAACATAGCTTCACTACTGAGAGACCTTGGAAGAGTTTGATTTTCAGCTTGTTACCAAAATATTTAGGGGCGCTACCACCAAATTTCACTGACAGCAGCGTTTGGGTTAACTTTCAATATTTCTTTACCGAATATTATAAGATTTACAACAAAGGTTCTCTACAATAAGGCCTTGGACGAGTTCGATTTTTCGCGTCCTCTCTCTCTTGCGCGCTCTCTCTCTCTCAGTACCCTACGAGGTAATTTAACTCCCGTAATGACCCACTAATTCATTACGACCTTCTGGCGCTCCTGGTGGCTCAGAGAGAGAGAGAGAGAGAGAGAGAGAGAGAGAGAGATCTGAGCAAATAAATTAAGCATTACAAGACTAATGATAGACACTTCATGAGTGTGTGTGTGTGTGTGTGTGTGTGTGTGTGTGTGTGTGTACGCAGAGATGTACAAAGGAAAACAAGAAACAACGAATCTATTAATCCTTACGAAGCTGCTTGTAGCCAATCTACCTAGTCTATGTAGGGCAAACACATAAAGTAGCGCAATATGGAGGAAGGTATTAGTTTTTAAATGCAGTTAATCAGGGGCTATGAAGAAGATATTTATCTTTTCGGTTATTGAATCTTTAAACGGTGTAACAGTCGATGACATTACTCAGGTATGGTCGCTTCTGAATTCAAGCTTTATATGATATTCGGCAACCATAATAATCTGACGCTATACTCTGTGTCATTTCATCTGACGGTAAATTGAATCTCCTAGCAGCTAAATTCTCGATACGTAATGGAAAAATATGAAACTATTATGTCTCTGTATCATATTAAGACCAAGTTTATATAATTAGCACCATATTTCACTACAAAATCTTCAAAATAACTGAGAAATCTTGATGGGACTTGTTGTTGCTTGATTTCCTTTGTACTCCTTTGTACATACATACATACATACACAAATATACATACATACATACATACAACGATAGCTACAGTATTTCCACATTCTCTGTTGTGGATGTTATAAAAGCAAATCGTGCAAAGAATGATGATCACAGTACGGTTTATGGTAAGAGATAGAGAGTGAGATAGACAGAGAGAGAGAGAGAGCGAGAGCAAGAGCGAGAGAGACACACCGAGGGGGGGGGTGTCCGACTCTGTGGTTGAGTAGCTAGAGTGACCTGTAAATGTTCGGTATAGAATTAATGAGCAGATTCACTTCAATTCGGGATAGATTCGAAACCTTAAAACCACGCCATATGTCCATTGTTCATCTTGTGGTGTGGCTGGGGTTCGAATCCTCTATGAGTCGGTCGAGTTTGTAAGGCCGGATTTTTACATGTTAACACTTACTCCGCAACACAAACAAAATAATCTTAGTCTTGCCACTCCATTAACTGTTTTTATCTCCTCTCCTTTATCTTGTTCCTAGAGAGAGAGAGAGAGAGAGAGAGAGAGAGAGAGAGAGCAATTTTTTTAGGATAAATGATAAACACAAATTGAGATGATATACACACACAGACAAATTTAAACAGAAAGAGAGGAAGGGAGAGAGAACGATATAATAAACTAGTAGATAGATTATATATATATATACAGTATGATAAACACAGCAGAGAGAACCAACACACACACACAAACAAACAAAAACAAAAACACACACACACACACAGAGCAACCATTGTACAGAGACTTTGTTATTGTTCTAGGGATGGGAGAACAGACAGAGGGTAATGAGTAATGGAACAACCTAATAACTGTACCAAGACAAGGGCTCGGTGAAAGGTAGCGGGGAGGTAGGTAGGAGAAGAAGGAGGTGTAGGTGGGGAAAAGGGGGAGGAGCAAGGAAAGAAAGAGAGAGAGAGAGAGATGGTGGAAGGGGGGAGTTTAAGAAGGGGAGGAGGCAGAAGAAGGTGGTGAAGAAGAGGAGAAAGGAAAGGAAGAGAGAGATGGTGTAGGGTTTTTTTCTATGTGGATGAAGGAGACAAAAGACAAAACTGTCTGTGACGAGTGCCTCCCCACAGAGTTTATAGAGTAACACGACTAAAATCAAGGAATGTTCGAGCCAAAATGCATGTACACACGGAGTTTGAAACAATTTAAGTCATCGGATTAAGGGAAGATGGATTCAGGGAGAGAGTTCCAGAGCTCAGTTGTGGAACAGAAGAAAGGGGAGGAGGAAGGACAAGGAAGAGAGAGATGGAGGAGGGGCAAGTGGAGAAGGGGAAGAGGAAAGAAAGGAAGTAAGAGGTGGTGTAGGGGTAAGTGAAGAAGGGGGAGGAGGAAGGAGAGGACGAGATAGATGGTGAAGGGGGAAGTGGAGAAGGAGGAAGGTAAGGAAGAGAAAGATGGAGGAGGAGGAAGTGAAGAAGGGGGAGGAGGAAGGAAAGGACGAGATAGATGGTGGAGGGGGAAGTGAAGAAGGGGAGGAGGAAGGAAATGGAGAGAGAGATGGTGGAGGGAGAAGTGAAAAAAGGGGAGGAGGAAAGGGATGGAAAAGAGCGATGGTGCAGGGAGAGGGAAGGAGAGAAAGCGATGAAGAAGGAGAAGAAGAATATGTGGAGGAAGGAGAAGAAGGAGTACAAAGGAAATCAAGCAACAACAGTCCTAGTGACTCCTCCAGGCGGCTTGTCCTCCAAAACACTGAGGATCAAGTGTCTAAACAGTGGTCTAGAGTGGGTAAGGTAAAATTGTAAAGGGAACTAATGTCCGTGGCAGGTTTAGGAAGTTAGTAGGGGACAGATGGGTTAGTAACATAACGCAGTTATAAGGGATCTTTCGTATATCTGGGAAAAAGAGAGTAACGTCCTTAGTAATATACAGTATATACGCAATATAGTAAGGAGAGAAGCTTAGGAGGTGATGATTGGCAATGAGAAAAGAGAATAAGAAAGGAGGAGGAGGAGGAGATGGAGTGGAAAGAAAGAGAAAGGAGAAGCAGAAAGAAAGGGAGATTAGGAGGAGGTGGATGGAGAGATAGTGAGCCTGCAGTGTAGGAGGAACCGGCCTCTTTCTACCGAAACATGCAAAAATATATTTTGAAGGGGAGTCTTGAAGTATTATTTTAAGTTTGGGGGAGGTCTAGAGAGGAAACACATACAAAAAAGTCTCCCCTTATGAATAGGAATTACTGGGAAATATCTGGGTAACATTCATGATAAAAAAAGTTTTCTAAGAAAATCTAGGAGTTATATTTCCATTGACGTATCGGTAAGTTGATGCCATTAGTGATTACCAACTGCGAGAGAGGTCATTACAGTAGATTTGTGTCCTGTATTACTGGACAAGAATCGCAGGTGAAATGTAATTGGTGTGCATAACTCTTAATACAT
>JAGKTK010061851.1:0-10488 GCA_018397895.1 Paralithodes camtschaticus
ATGGTTATGATATCATATTATTATAGATATTATAGATAGGATATTTTGGCTCGAACGTTCCTTGGTTTTGGCCCTGTCACTCTTTTAACTCTGGGGGAGGCATTCGCCACAGGCAGTTTTGCCTTTTGTCTCCCTCATCCACATAAAAGACAAATGTCTTAGGAGAAAGAGGAGGACCAGGGTAATCACGAACATCTTTTATTTATCAACGTTTCGACTTCTCAAAAGTCATCATCAGGATCTAAACAAAATTAAAGAACAATATCTAGGTATTTTAACCTAAAATGATTTATACATTTAAAACCAAAGATATAATAATGAAGATATGAAGCAATAGTAACAGTAATCGTTATACATACTGTATACTTGTAATGTATACACACTGACAAAGTATGCATACACAATCACATGAATACACATTTAGGAACATTGTTGTAAACCACACCCATTTGTATCTTTGAATCTTTAAAGTCAAATTGTGAAGCCTTTATGATATAACAGAACATTGGATTGTCTCGTTTGGGTACGATACAGATGCTGATGGATGTGCAGGTATTATGGCTTCTGACTACAAATCAGTACGTCCAACAACCAATAGTGACTCGTAATAAAGCCTTAGCTCGGAGCTAAAGCCACGAACAAGACAGTCACTTGTATGTCTACGTTTGTGGGAAGGGCGGGAGCTACTTCATACCGAATGATCACAAAGGAAATAAATGTTGCTTTAAGGGGAATGGGGCTTTTTCTGGACCCCCTTCTTAGTGTGGCAGCCAAGAAAGAGAATTTATGGGGATTGTGCGTTTCTTGATAAAAGTGTCAAATTGTTACACACAAAGACGCAATACAATCAAAATTAGATATGGAACCATCATAGGTCTAGCCTAGCCTATGTTGGTTTTGTCAGCCCTTTTTCAATTAATCTCCATTACAGTACTGAAACACGTATTTTTACCCCAAACTGTATACTGGGGTAGAGATGTAAAACTAGTTTCAAATGACTCGTCTGGACAAGGTAAACCATAAATATTCAGACAATTTTGGGAGAAAGTTGACCATTTGACTTGTACTGGTCCCTGTAGTTCAACAAATTGGCGACATTTCTTACCAATTTGTAGCATGATGATAAACTACAGGGACGAGTACAAGTCAAACGTCGTAAAATCTCAAAACTAATGGGGCTAAACATAAACGAGAAGGAGGTTCGAGAAAAAAATCCCTTAAGTGAAAATCTCCCCTTAATATTATGTCTCTAACACTATCTTTTCCTCTTTAACCCCTCCAGAGCGACAACTCCTCGGTGATGGTAGACGGTGGCGGTGACCAGATGACCTATTCCTGGAGTAAGGTCAACGTTTTCACCACCTTGAAGGCCCGGGGCGGTTCAGGAATCTTCAGGCGCAAGAAACAGGAGGCCAGAGAGAAACACATACTCAAAGATGGTAAGGAAAGGAAGTGTAATCATTATTGTAGCCTAGATGATAGATCTTCAGTTTGAAATACAATGCCTCCCTAGATGACAAATGGCCCCTGGACCATATTTTAAAATTCAATGTATACATTTGTCTTGATATTTGTGTGGTATGCCCTGCAAAAGGTACTTTGGGGGGATGGACCCCTGGCAGGGGCAGGTGGGGATCCAAATCCAAGAAAATCAATAGGGACGGGGCTTAACGCCCAGTTAAGGAGATACAGCAAGTATAAGAATACAGAAAATGGCCCATAGTCAAGGGAGGGGGAAACTTAGCACCTTGATAAACGATAGGGACCGAGTTTATCATATGCTTCGCATGTCTCACTTCCTAGACTGGAACAAAACCTCACGGGCCTCACCGTGTTCAGCGGTGTAGTGTAAAGGCTCTCAGCCTATGCCCGAGAGGGAGTAGTTGAAATATAGAAAAAAAAAAAAAAAAAAAAAAAAATGAAACTAATAAATCAAGTACTAATGCATTCTCCTTCAGTGTCTGGCGTGTGTCGTCCCGGAGAACTGCTGGCCATCATGGGTGCCTCGGGAGCCGGCAAGACCACCTTACTGAACGTCCTCACCCACCGCAACAACGACCGCCTCAGGATCAACGGGGACCTCTACGTTAACGGTTCCAGGGTCCAGCCCGATGACCTGACCAGTCGCTCGGCCTATGTCCAGCAGGATGACCTCTTTATTGGCATGTTGACTGTCAGGGAGCAACTTATCTTCCAGGTAGGAGCCATAGGGTTTATTAATTGGTTCTTTCCTTAGCCCCTTGAGAAGTATGATGCGTTTTGACCGAATATTCTGGCTATTAATAGACAATTTTATTCAGTTTTGGAGGAACTTGTGGGAACTAGACTTAATTGAGATAGTTTTTACATCTTTTATTCCCAGAGATCATTCCTAAAACTCCATAAAATCGCCATTTGATAACCAAAATATAAGGTAAAAATAGTGCCTTAGATATGTATTGAGCGCTCATACTCTGCATCAATTCAAATTATACGTTTCAGATATTTTGTTAAGGGGAGATCTCCACTTGAGGGATTTTTTTCTTGACCCCTTTCTCCCTCATGTTTAGCCCCATTGCTTTTGATATTATAAAATGTTTGCCCCATTAGTTTAGCGATTTTAAGAACTTTCACCCCACATTAAGACCTTCGTGCCATTTAGGTGTCGATTTTATCCTGGCGAGCGATAGCGAGCCTGTAATTTAAGAGGAACCGGCCTTCGGCCGGGAATTTTTTTTACCGAAAAATGTACAAATTTATCTTGAAAGGGACTCAAGGGGGTGTAATTTTAAGGTTGATGGAGGTCTAGGGAACAAACTAAATACCTCCCCTTAACCATAGTAATACTATGATAAAGACAAGTTATAATAACCCACAGGATTAGTGAGGAGGTTTGTTAAAGTACATTACAAATATTGAAGGTCTTTGACACTCATCTCCCTTTCTTCCAAACCTCACTCTTCAATGGCAGACATTATAGATGCAGTAGACCAGTGTCGCATTTACAATGTGTATACTTGCACCTGATCAGCATGATCGAGCTGATTACACTGTTTATAGACTATATTCACAACCACAGGAAAAGAGACAGACAGAAACGGCTAAGGTTGGGTAGAGGATGCAAAACCTCACTTTGGACAGAACCAGCCCTCACCCAAAATTGTGTATAGTAAGTTACGCAATTATACCTTACCCAACCCATATAGTTAACCTATACCCATAATAGCGTATATACTTTCCTAACCCATATAGTTAACCTATATCCATAATAGCGTATATACTTTCCTAACCCATATATCTCCCTACAGGCAATGTTGCGCATGGACCGTCACCTCTCTCATGAACAGCGCATGACCAGGGTGGACGAGGTCATCACGGAGGTCAGTCATAAGGTCATCACATACACCACCCATAGCATAATATTGCATACCATAAAATAGCATGTGATGTAATAGCGTGACATAACGTGAAATAACATAGAACTATGGACTGTATACTTTGGCAAACTCCATTAGTGTCAGTTAATAATTACTATAATTTTGACGTCTTCCAAGCCAATCAATATGCTTAATCTCTCTCTCTCTCTCTCTCTCTAATGAAAATAAATCCAATATAAAAGATAAACCTAATCCCAACTGCTTTAACTGATGATAACTAATGGCTCCAATATCCGCAGCTGGGTTTGGTCCGGTGCGCCGACACAAAGATCGGGGTGCCGGGCCGCATCAAGGGCATCTCTGGGGGGGAGATGAAGAGACTTGCCTTTGCCTGTGAGGTCAGTACATTGTTGGTTCATTGTCTTATACATCTGGAAGGAATGGGATAACTATTCCTTTCCCTGTACCCTTTACTATTCATATGCATAAAGGGAAACTACAGTTCAAAATTAGAATACAATATAATTTAGAGGATAATTAAACAATGACAATTGTAAAAATTCCACTGAAAATGGTCAACCGATAACAAATATAGACACTCTTAAATATGACATTTCTCACCTGCCTAATTAAGTGGAGCTCAACTTCCGACTACGAGCGTAAATCATCATGTGAAATTTGCATTGAGCTGAGTTAAATGACGATACAGGCAGTGAGTATGCTGCATCATTCTAGGTGCTGACTAAATACTATCAACACAACTAATCAATCATTCTCCCCCAGGTACTAACAAATCCTCCCCTGATGTTCTGCGACGAGCCGACCTCCGGGTTGGACTCCTTCATGGCCCAGAACGTGGTGGCGGTGATGAAGAACATGGCAGAGAGAGGCAAGACCATCATCTCCACCATCCACCAGCCCAGCTCAGAGGTCTACGCCATGTTCGACCGGGTCCTGCTTATGGCTGAGGGACGCGTGGCCTTCCTGGGGGAGGTCGATGCGGCCTACCAGTTCTTTGACCGGTAGGGTTGAGTGTGTGTGGGGGGGGGGGGGGGGGGGGGTGGGGGTGGTTGTGTACTTATGAGTGTGTTTGTGGTGTGAGGTGGGATATTTATGAGTGTGTTTGTGGTGGGAGGTGGGATACTTGTGAGTGTTTGTGGTGTGAGGTGGGGTACCTATGAGTGTTTTTGTGTGGTGTGAGGTGGGGTACTTATGAGTGTTTGTGGTGTGAGGTGAGGTGTGAGGTGAGGTACTTATGAGTGTTTGTGGTGTGAGGTGGGGTCATTATGAGTGTGTTTGTGGTAAGAGGTGGGGGTGGGGTGAGTGGGGTACTTATGAGTGTTTGTGGTGTGAGGTGAGGTACTTATGAGTGTTTGTGGTGTGAGGTGGGGTCATTATGAGTGTTTGTGGTGAGAGGTGGGGGTGGGGTGAGTGGGGTACTTATGAGTGTGCTTATGGTAGGGGAGGTACTTGTGCTCAAATGTCCTCTCCTTCTTTCGTGCCACCTCCATAATATAGCAAACAACCTCTTCTTTTCTGTTCACCTTCTTGATAGTTCTTATTTTGCATTTAAACGGTAAAATGTCAATCAGCTTTCACGGCACCTCCATAACTTTGCAAATGACCCCTTCTCTTCTCTTAGCTCTTTTTGCTAGTTCCTCTTCTGTAACAAAATCACTAATATGTCCTCTCCCCCTTTCACGCTACATTCAGTATCGGTCTGCCGTGCCCCCCGAACTATAACCCAGCGGACTTCTTCATCTCGACCCTGGCGGTGCAGCCGGGGAAGGAGGACGGATGCAGAAGGGCCATCACCATGATCTGCGACGAGTACGACAAATCCGAGGAAGGCCGCAGTGTGGAGAAGGCTGTGTTGGAGAACTCTAAGGAGGTGGAGGTGAGTACAATGGAGGTGAGGAAATTACTAGGGATTAGGAGGAGGAAGAGGAGAAAGAGAAGGAGAAGGAGGAGCTGGAGAAAAAGAAAAAGAAGGACGAAATTGTGTGGTCGGGGAAGGAGGAGGTTTGCAGAAGGGCCATCACCATGATCTGCAACGAGTATGACAAATCCGAGAAAGGTCGCAGTGTGGAGAAGGCCATATTGGAGACCTCTAAGGAGGTGGAGGTGAGTATAACGATAAAGAGAAAAGTAATAGGGAGGAAGAGGAGGAGGAGAGGGAGATGGAGGAGTAGGAGAAAACAGAAAAAAAGGTGTAATAGAAGGGCCGTAGCCATGATATGAGACATGTACGACAAGTCCGAGGAGGGTCGCAATGTGGAGAAGGCTGTACTGAAGAATTCTAAGGAGGTTGAAGTAAATGATAATGATAGAAAAGAAAAATTCTAGTGATGATTAGAAAGAAAAGAAAGAACTAGAGAAATGGAGAAAGAGGAGGAATTGGAAGAGGAGAAGGATAAGTAAGAGAAGGAAATGGTGCACCCGAGGAAGGAGTACCATTACCATAATCTAAGGTTCACTAATGTCAGGTGGTTACAGGCAGCAGTAGGAAGACATAACAAACTAATTAAGCGTGAATTGTATCTTTTTTCTATCCTAACATAATCCTATTCGCCTCCAACAGCATGAGAAGTACGAAAGCCTCTCGGACGTGGCGGTGCGGAAGAGTCCGTACAAGGCCTCTTGGTGGACACAGTTTCGGAACGTTCTGTGGCGCTCCTGGCTTGAGGTCGTTAGGGAACCCATGCTCATCAAAGTCCGCTTCTTGCAGTCACTGGTACGTATTGTTATCTCTGCCATAGGTATACTTCCCCTTTCCCTAACCATTTCATCATTGTCTACTGTACATGTTATATATTCCTTGCAACTCTTCTAAAAACACTCTCTCCACTTGCTAACTCTCCCCTTGTAACATACTCCATAGTCTATACATATTAACTTTGTTCATAACTCAATCACAACAGACTATCAATTCCTTGTAACAACTTCTTGCTAACTACTTCCTAGCAATTATCCATGAGGTAACTCTTGTTTTTAGCTCCTCTAACTATTGCTCTTTTGACAGGCCATATCTCTTCTGATCGGCGCCATCTACTTCGGCCAGACCCTGACCCAAGAAGGGATCACCAACATCAACGGAGCTCTCTTCCTCTTCCTCACCAACATGACCTTCCAGAACGTCTTTGGTGTCGTCAGTGTGAGTAGATGAGTATATGTAGATACTGTAGATAGGTAGAATGTATACAGCGCGACTGATGAACAAGAGGAACTGATTCTAAAAGGCATCAACATCAACAGAGCTCCCTTCCTCTTTCTGGTCAACATGACCTTCCAGTACTGTTTTGGTGTTGTCATTGTGAGTGGATAATTTGGGTTATATAAATAGTATGTTGAGTCGATACTTTGGTATAATATAATTGGCAAATTTGTTCAAGAGGATACTGATATTATCAACGGGGGTACCGGTACTTTCTTCTTGGGACTGTAATAGCCCATATTTGTTCTTCATTGCATTCATTGATATTAACTGTGCTATATATCCCCCAGACGTTCTGTGCCCAGTTACCGATCTTCCTCCGCGAGCACTTCAACGGGATGTACCGGACGGACGTATACTTCCTCTCCAAGATGCTGGCCGAGGCGCCCTTCCACATCCTCTACCCGTTCGTGTTCGTGGCCATCGCCTACCATATGGTCGGCTTCCATGACGATGTGGTCAACTTCTTCATCTGTGCCGGCATTGTGGTCCTGGTGGCTAATACGGCTATATCTTTCGGTGGGTGGATAGAAATCAATCTACTGCCGGGCTAAAAATCTGAGTGTAGCTTTGGAGTTAGGAGAGAGATATAAATATATTTAATTAAACAGATTGAAAGACAGATAGATAGATTGACAGAAAGACAAAAATATAGATTAAGAGACAAATAAAACAAATAGAAGGTCTAACAAGCAGAGTTCTCATTTTTGCTCGCCCAGTTGTAATAATCTACGTGATTTTCTCACCCCCTCCAGGGTACATGATCTCGTGCCTGGCCAAGAACCTGAGTGTGGCCCTGGCTATAGCGGCCCCCTTCATCATCCCTCTCATGCTCTTCGGTGGATTCTTCCTCAACAGCGGGTTAGTCACTTTTTAATTTGTGTTTATATAGGCTTAGTGGGTTTTACTATATGTTTGTAATGGCTTAGTGTGTTATAATTTGTGTTTATATAGGCTTAATTGGTTATCATTTATGTTTATATAGGCTTAATTGGTTATAATTTTAGGGAGGAAACTCAAAACATGATAAAAAGATACTGGTATACATATGAGGAAATATATACGCCCATCCCCCCTTAATAAAAAGAAAACTACATTATATTCTTCCTAAGTCGATCTGAACATAACAACAATACTTGCTGATTTTTTCAGATCGACCCCAGCATGGCTGACGTGGCTAAAGTATGTGTCGTGGTTCAGCTACGGCAACGAGGCCCTTGTGTTGAATCAGTGGCAGGGCGTCACTTCCATCGCCTGCAACACCAACCAGACCTGCTTCCCGGACGGTGCCGCAGTCCTGTCCTTCCTACACTATGACCAGGGCACTGTGTCCTTCAATGTTATATGTCTGGTCTGTCTGCTCACCGGATACCGTCTCATTGCGTTCCTCGGCCTCCTTGCTAAGACTTATCGTAAACAGTAGTATCATTTGATATTAAGATAGCCTAAACCACTTATTTCAGTGTCGCCCGCCTCGCTTGTAACATAAATTAAGGGTTTCATCTCTATTGCATTACGACCAAGGGACTGTGTTGTTCAACGTCATGCGCTTCATTTGTCTTCTCATCGGATATTGTTTCATTGCATTATTTGGCCTTTTTGTTAAGACCTAACACAAGCACTTGTTTTGTTGAAGCACATAGGAATAAGACTGCAATATGACTAAAGCTTTATTACCTTCAACAGTGTTTGCCTCCCTTGGTTTCTTACATGATGTTTCATCATTGCCCTTGCTAAAGCGTAGCACATGTAATAGTTTCATCGAGGCCTTCTAAGATGAGAAAGCGTAAAGTTTTCTCATTCCTCCAAAAAAACAAAGAAACCATAGTCATCTTGTATCTTAGAATTCTTCTTACAGTTTACCATGCCATCACCTTATCTATGTTAATGTACTTTGTCCCAGGTACTGTAGAGTACCATTATTGTCAACATAGTCTACCTCTGTGGTTCTTCTCAATAATAGCCACGTCATAATTTCAACAGTCTCCTACAAAATAACTGATTAAATACATTTATGACGTCTGGTTCTATGCAATATACAAGTACCGTACTATACATGCAATAAGAGATGAAGTAAAGCTTGTTTGTGTTTAAGATGAGGGATAGAGGAAAGAGTTTAGTTAGAAATATGGGAGGCATACAAACAAATCAACCAATCGTCAGCAAGAAGAAAATCAGATTGTTATCATAATGGAGCAAAAGAAAAACAAACACTAAGAGGATTATGGCAATAGAACCATTACACTTATAAAGATCCAGGAAATGTACTTTGCACTCAAACGAAACGTTCAAGATTTTTCGAGTTTGTTTTGAAAGAACGATGAAGAAATATGAGTAAGAGGTAAACAATAGAGACTTGGAAGTTAATGAGAGATACGGTGACTATATATATATATATATTTTTGAAGTGCAATACCGGTTGCCAATCAGAGAGAGCAACATTTTGAAGGAGCCTGTTCTGTAATATTTTATGATAGACAAAAGGAAGCCAGCAATAATTATATATAAATTAGTACAATTTATAATGGTTTACATTCTATTATGAATGTGTTGGAGTCATTTGTGGATAAAGATGGAGGATTTTGCGAAAGCAAATATATATACTGTATATGTTACTTGATAATCAATTTTGAAAATGTGTTTTTATGTAGAGACATAATTATGTAAAACATATTATGAACAGATAGGAAATTACTTTAATTCCTCGTGTTGTTGTATAAACTATTATTGTTTTCGTTTATGAAATATATATCATCACATCTTCCATTTCACGTATATATATATATATATATATATATATATATTTGGTATAGGCCTAGTGTATAATGTTTCTGTCCTTTAATACTTCTCATATATTGCTATATTTGCTACGGTATATTATTATTTTCTATGTGAGGTGCTAGAGAATGGAGAAAGTTTATTGCGTGTGTGTGTGTGTGTGTGTTCGTAGTTTATTCTCACGCTGAAACATAAATTAGTCAACTTTAATTGTAATCATGTTTACAAACAAGCTTTACAAATGCGGAATCTACTGTAAATATAGGCTACTAAAGTTTACAGTTACAACATAAAACTATAAAGAGTCTCCCCACGTCGTAATCTATGGCTATCCAGATATTGATTTTGATGTAATGTCAGTCTTGTATAAAAGACAGAGTTTAGTTGGAGTTGAATTTACGTCAAGGTGGATTTACACGAGCGTTTTTCCCTCAACGTTTATCAGCCACCTTGATCTGACATAGAAATAGACTTTTGTGATTAATTAGGTCACCTATAATAATCTACCTTCAGTCTATACTCTGTTTCTTCTTTCTTTTCATTTGACGGTAAAGTGAATCCCTTAACAACTGATAACTAACAGACACATATGAAACTACCGTATTTCAGCTTCATATTAGTGCCAGGTTTTCATAATTTACAACACAATTGCCGACTTGCGAGTTTCGTTCTATAAGGAAGTTGGAGCTGTAGACATCGACATTTAGCACAATTACGAGCTAAAATACGGTCGTAGTGCCTTCATAAATACATAAAACCCAATTCAACATATCGTTTAGCCATCAGAAACCCACATTATTAGTGTATTTCTGTTTAATATCGATGTTTAAGGCTCCAACTTCCTTATAGGGTGAAACTCGCAAGTGGTCAATTCGCTACACAACCTCCACAATAGCGGAGTAAGCAAGACATAGCATTTTACCGCCAGCTGGAAAGAAACATGCCGATAAAAATAATAATAATCTCAATGTTGTGCCAGAATATAGGGGGCGAGACGAGGTCATGTATCGGAGTCGCTTTATCGGAGTCAAAGTATACTGCAGAGAAGACTTATATATAGCTGGCCCATTCAGTACCGGTGACTTTCTCTTCAGTATTTTAAAACGTTTATCCCCATCTAGGTGTCGATTTCTTCCTGGC
>JAGKTK010061852.1:0-10488 GCA_018397895.1 Paralithodes camtschaticus
CATAGTCCCATCTTTACTCAACACACTGCCCAGATACTTAAAAGAGTTGACGATCTCCATAGCCTGACCGTTCAGCTTCACCTCACACTCTGTGACTTCACCCCTTTCGAAGACCATAACCTTGCTCTTCCCCGTATTTACCTTCAAATTCCGTTTTTCGCACACTGTTCCAAACTCATTTACCAGACCCTGCAACTCCCATTCATTATCACTCATCAGAACTGTATCATCCGCAAACAGCAGTATAGGTAGCTTCCACTCAATTCCCTCCCTTTTCAGCGATACACCAACATCCACTGCTCTTGATAGTATTTCTTTCATGACTCCATCCATATATACAGTAAACAACCACGGGGACATCACACACCCCTGTTTCAAACCAACATTCAGGTCAAAGAACTCGCTCTGCTCACTCTCCACACGTACTGCCGCCTTTGCACCCTCATACATGCTCTTCACTGCTTTCAGCAACTTGCCCTCTACTCCGTATATTCTAAGTACTTTCCACAAACCTTCTCTATCCACTCTGTCATAGGCCTTCTCCAAGTCCATAAGGGCAACATACAACTTTGTTTCTTCTTCAGATACTTCTCCACAACACAATTCAGGGTAAAAATCTGATCTACACATCCTCTTCCCTTCCTAAAACCTCCCTGCTCGTCGCCTATCCATTTCTCCGTTCTCACTCTCACTCTCTCAATCACTACCCTACTGTATACCTTCCCTACTACGCTTAGAAGACATATTCCTCGGTGGTTACCACACACTCCTCTTTCCCCTTTGCCCTTGTATAGGGGGACTATTATGCCAGTCTTCCAGTCATCGGGTGCACTCCCCTTCTCCCATGCTAGTTTGCACATTTTCCATACCCATTCTATCACTATCTCACCACCATTGCATTGTTAACCAGGTTTAATGCTCATTTAGGGTAATTTTGCACTGCCTTTTATGATTGTTATTTCGGTAAATAAGGTGCGTTTCTGGCATTTTGCAGTATTCTTGAGTTGGACTTGACTTATTGTTTGAGTTTGGGGCACATGCCTTTATTCTCTTACAACTGCTGCTTTATTGGGCCACTCCCCTTTATAGCATACTTCCCTCGTCTTTCACCGACGTGTGGAAAGCCTGTCCACCTCTAGTAAACTTCGTCTTGCTTTCGCTTTTGCCTACTCCTTGAAGTCGCTCTGATCCCACCGGTCGGCGACACGGGTGTCTGGCACAGTGTCATGCATTGGCCTAGCCTAGTTTTTCGTTATTCAGGGGTTCTATTTTAACTGTTAACGTAATTATTTTTGGTGGCAGTGTTTTTTAGCTTTGATGCATAGGTTATTTTCAATTAGGTTTTGGACACTGCCTTTAGTGTTTTTTCATCTTTTTGATAAACTGTATGTACCTATACTGGATCACTAGTCTAACTAATGCCTGCTGCTTGTGGTGGTCCACTCCCCACTTCAAGCTTGATAAACTTTATGTTCACATGCTGGATCGCTAATCTACCTAGTGCCTGCTTCTTGTGGTGGTCCACTCCCCACTTCAAGCACACCTACTAGTCTTACACCGGCTAGTTTAGGTTTATGGCTCTTGTTAGTTGGTTTACATGTTCCCTAGGTCCGCCCACTCCCTTAACTACGGGGGTGGTTCGGTCCTAGGCTTACGTGTTAGAGATACCTTGAACTGGTGGTCCCTGCTCTACCGGCGGGCGGACCCGTCTGTACTATTTCGCTCCACTCGTGGTTGTACCCCTGTGTATAAACGCGGCCCCGCTCTTATACAGACGGTTGGTTGTGCTTATTTCCCACACTTGCCCCACCTGTCCGCTCCTGTGTTGCTCACACTCCATGTTTTTCTTATAGCCTGCTCATCGGACCGCTCCGCAGGTGTACGGTTCCGCCTCCTGGGCGGTAGTGTCCGTTCCTGCTCTTAGGCGGTCCAGTTTGCACTTACGGCGGGAACGTCCAGGCCTCCTGCTACGGTTCCTACCTTCTGCCACCACCTTCCACCCTTCTACTGGGTTGTCAGGTACTTGCTTAGGCACTTTTTGGTAGTGGGGTGTTTATCATTTCTTGGGAAGGGTGCCATGTTCCCTAGGGCTGGACCCCACTCTGGGGTGGGCTCCAGCTCTGGTACTCACGGTTTTGTGTGGGGGGTTCCTGCTCCTTCCTGTACCATGACCATCTTTGCTATACTGTACTGCACTATCCTTGTCATTTCTGCTATATTCGTCCTTCCTGTACCATGATCATATTTGCTATACTGCACAATAATTGTTGTGCTGCTATATTCATTTGAGTTATATGCTATACTGCTATATTGCTCTCACCACTGTTTTCACTTCCACTAGTTCTAACAGTCACCTTTTTTCCAACACTCCTGATGCCATCCAGCCGCTGCTTATAATAATATAATAATTATAATAATCATAATAATAATATTAGTTTTTAAAGCTAGTGCATGCTAAGCCAGCTAAGGATAGCCCAATAAGGCCAATTAGGCGTACCTGTATTTCCATTAGGGTCCTGTACTACTAACCCATCCCCTTGCTCAGGGGGTTGCCTGGATGATGCTTTTATTTTATACTAGCCCACTGGGCCTAGGCCCTCTCAAGGCTAGTGGTGGAGGAGGTGGTACAGAGTTTAAAGTCACGTATATGTCAGTAGTTATATGTCATTGTATAAATTTATAGCTCTCAGGAAGTGACGAATAGGGGTGAAATTGAAAGAGTCTGAGTCAGAGAGGATGCCATGTAATGAGGTGTTCAGCAAGAATCTCCGTCTTTCAGATGCATAGACGGGACAAATACAAAGAAAGTGAAAAACAGTCAATGATGTATGGATATAAAGTCTACTTCATCTCCCAACAATTTGCGTATTGCTACTTATAACTGTAGGGGGCTCCCTAAAACCAACAGAGGGCTTCTCCTACGCCCTGATATAGTAGACGTATTTAATACCAGTGATATTGTGTGCCTGCAGGAGACTTGGTATTTTAAACAGGATTTGGGTAACCTCAGTACTATCTGTGATAATTTTCATGGGCTTGGGGTCTCGACAACCGATGCTATGGATGGTCTAGTAGCAGGTCACCCACCGGGAGGAGTAGCTATTTTGTGGAGGGACTCTTTAGACAGCCGGGTTAAACCACTTGTAACAAATTTACCATGGTGTACAGGTATAGAAATAGAAGATATCCAACGGAAAGTAGTTATTCTTAGTGTGTACTTGCCCTACCAATGTAATGAAAATGAAGAACAATACCTGGAATGCCTTGGAGAGCTAAGTGCTCTTTTACAAGAACTAAATACCACCTGCTACTCTGTAATAGGGGACTGGAATGCTAATCTGAAGGACATGAGTAACTCTCTGTTTGCTAGTCATATGACTAACTTCTGTGGTGAGCATGATCTAATTATCTCTTCTCAGCTCATGCTCCCTCATAGTAGTTACACATGTGTCAGTGCAGCATGGGGCTCAACGTCTTGGCTAGATCATACCGTAGCTAGTGCTGATTTCCATGATATGATAACAAATATGGAAATTCAGTATACATATACAGATGAAGATCATATCCCATTGACCTTAACCCTTCCTACCCGGGCTGCCTTAGGTAAGGACAGCACGAAAGAAGGGCCGCTACCCGGTATGCCTTATCTAAGGCATGAGCTTAATAGCCTAATTAAGCATGGTCCGAACGCCGTGCGTACGACGTATGTCAACAAACCCAAGCGTTCGTCACCGCACCTCCGAAAACAAGAAGGAGAAGACTCCTCAATGTTATTGTTCTGACGTCATGACGAAATTAGTGTCTAAAAAGCCCCCATATTGGCAACATCTCTGCAATATTGGCTCCACTGAAATCGTCATCACAACTGAACCAGTTGACTTACAGAGCTCTACTCAATGCCAAAATACAGATTGAAAACCGCACTACGATTATAGATGAGTGGGAAAGTTCTAGCAGTGAAAATAAACATAAATACGGTAGCCTAGGCCTAGACGTTTTTCGGCCATATCGCCCGGGTAGGGGCGACCGTCATTAGCTAAGACAGCCCGGGGAGGAAGGGTTAACAGCTAGTTTGGAAAGAGCGCCAGAATTAACCCAGTCAAACAATAGTGTAAATCCAAAACTGCCATGGGGCGGGCTTGACGAGGAGGAGTGTGAGCAATTTTGCACTTTAACACACACTCTCCTTTCTGAGCTTGACCCTGGCAGTGAGGATGCCATTACCTGTGAAGACCCCAATTGTGTTAATGCTAGTCATCGAGAAGAGGTCAGCAAGCTGTACAATAATATTATATCTTGTCTTACGAAGGCTAGTGAAATAGTATTTCACAAGCATAACAAAAATTACTCTTTTAACAAACCTGGGTGGAATGACCATGTTTCAGAACTATACCAGGCATCCCGAGATGCTCGTAGTGTATGGCTGGATCATAACAAACCGAGACAGGGACCCATTTTTGACATGTTCACCAGACTAAAGGCTAGATGCAAGTATGCAATCAGATATATAAAAAACAATGAAAATTTATTAAGAAGAGAAGCATTGGCCAAAACTTTGCTAGCAAAGACACATTGGCCTTCTGGAAGGATATTAAAAAAATGCATAATAGCTGCACACCTCTACCCGTTAGTGTAGATGGGATCTCTGGTACTAATAACATAGCCAATCTTTGGAAAACACATTACCAAACTTTGTTTAACTCTGTTGGGCACCAAGGAAATACCATTGCTGCTACAACAGAGTGTAACAAAGAAGAAAAATATGACACAATTAAAGTTACAAGTGAAAAAATCAAGGCTGCAATAAGTAGGCTAGATGCTAACAAATCCTGTGGTTTTGATGGTATATATGCTGAACATTTGAAGTACTCCTCCACTCTCCTCTTGGAGAAACTCAGCAGTTGCTTTACCAGCTTTCTAATCCATGGTTTCCTACCAGAATCTATGATGTCCGTTACCTTGATACCAGTAATTAAAGACAAGGCTGGCAAAATTACATCAAAAGACAACTATAGACCTATTGCCCTTGCCAGTATTGTAAGTAAGATACTAGAGTTAATCATTTTAGACAGAATCTCAGTGTATATCTCAACTAATAGTAATCAATTTGGTTTTAAAAAGAATCATGGTACGGACCAGTGCATCTACACTCTGAAGGAGCTAGTGGATGGGTACATCAAAATGAACAGCTCTATTTTTGCATGCTTTCTTGATGCTAGTAAGGCATTTGACAGAGTCTGCCACAATATCCTGTTTGATAAATTAGCAACAAGGGGAGTGCCATCCTATATACTGAGAATCTTGAAGTACTGGTACGCCAATCAAACATTTAATGTAAGATGGGGTAACATTATTTCGGATTCCTTTACAGTAACCAATGGAGTGAGACAGGGTAGTATTCTCTCACCTTACTTATTCAATGTATATATGGATGAATTAAGTGATAAATTGAATAAAGAGCAGATTGGATGTTATGGTGGGAATAAAATCGTCAACCATCTCATGTATGCTGATGATCTGGTCATTATTGCACCGTCTTCTGCGGGTCTGAGCAAACTTCTTGATATATGTGAATCTTTTGGTAGTAAACATTGTGTTAAATTCAACCCACTGAAAAGTGCTGTTCTTATATTTAGATCAAAATTACTGTATAAAAGTAAACTGCCAAATTTCTCACTCAATAATCAAATTATTCAAGAAGTAAACAAAATAAAATACCTGGTACACATTATCTCAAACGATTGCTCAGATGATGCAGATATCGGCCGTCAGCGCAGACAGCTATATTTACGTGGTAACACCATCTTGAGAAAATTCCACATGTGTAATTGGGAAACTAAAGTCACTTTGTTCCGGACATATTGTTCCTCTATGTACACGGCCCATTTGTGGTGGAAGTATAAGAGAGCCACCATAAATGGTCTGTGTACATCCTATCATAATATACTCAAGATGTTCATTGGTCTCTCTAAATATGAAAGCACTAGTATGGTGTGCACACTGTTGGATGTGCAGTGCTGTCGGGCTGTCATCAGGAGACTGGTGCACAGCTTTTCGCAGCGACTGCAATCCTCCAGTAACACGCTGATTGTAGCTCTTTGGTCTAGTGATCATATCTATGAATCCCGTATTATATCTCACTGGCAGAAGCTGCTGCACACATAGTATGTAATGTAATATATAGGTCTAATTGAACTATGAGCAATGATCTGTGCAATAGGTGTTAACCAACATTGAGCAATAGCCTTTGTTAGCCTATCTGTGTTATATTGTGACAAAATGTGATATGTGCTCTATTCTGTAAATAGGCCTACTGTACTTTTGTATTTTATTGTGTCTTTATTAATATATCTTTGTGTATAATTATTATCTGTGCTCTGACGAGAAGTGTATGTGATATGGACCATTAGGTCGTACTGTATTTATACTGTATCTATCTTATGTGTCTGGAATAAAGAATTATTATTATTATTATTATGGCAATGTTGGCATTCAGGTGGTTGACCACGAGGGGTGGACATCAGGTAACCATGTGTGAGGCGTGTGTGGCCTAAACGTAATCTAGTTAATAGGGTTTGGTCTGCGCGTGAACCATTAATTGAAGAGGGCCAAAAGTGTATGTCATCCTTAACCTCTGAAGTGCGCATGGGGGGTATGAGACACCACACTCCTGTGCTAACGTATTTGAGCTGTTCCCATCACTAACATCATTATTTTACCATAAATAGCATTAATACTTATCCATATGTGCCTATTATAGGTTGATTATAAAGGTATTAACCTGTTACAACAATAAAACAAGTGGAAACAGCGTTTGGATGGTCAAAATCGGCGATACAGACCGGGAGTTACATAATGTATGGCTGAGGCAACCTCCTTTCCCACCACTTTTCCCCACGTCTGGAGAGAGACTGTCGATCGATACTCTCTCTCTCTCTCTTGCACTCGCTTGCTAACAGTGATGACAATGCCCTGCTTGCAACTCGCTAATGTTAGCACGAAAATATACCACAGAATAAGGGAATAACAGGGAAAATAGGTGATAACTGAAGGAGGGGAGGAAAGTGGGGAAGGAGGGGAGGTGGAGGAGTGATATTTGGCATGGCCCAGGGGCAATAAAAAAAAAAAAAATAAAAAAAAAAAAAAAATTTGGGTGTTTTAAATCGATTTTTGTTTTCCCTTACTCTTAAGAGTCTTCCCGCAGTCCGCCGGGGGAACTCTTAAGAGTCTTCCCGCAGTTCCCGGGTTAATGGAGCGAAGGTGGCCAGTTAATGGTTGCGCTCTCCACTCAACTCGCCAAGCGTCATAAACATGGCGACGGAGGACAGGGAGCATATCCTCCGAACGCAGCAAAGTAGTAGAGGGTGTACCATGACACGCTTCCTTAGCGAGGAAGTCTGCACGCTCATTCCCGGGAATTCCTACATGCGCGGGGATCCAGCACAGTGTGATGGAACGAGTAGCGCACAGTAATTTGTGTATTGTGTGGATGATAGTCTTGACCAATGGGTCCTTGGGGGCAAATACACATAAGGCTTGCAGCGCACTCTTTGAGTCACTACAGATAACGACCCGTGGAGAGTTCCTCGACAATGAAGAGATGGTGCTTAAAGCACCTTGAATAGCCCATAATTCAGCAGTGAAAACCGTGGAGTGATGGTGTAAGGTACTTTGATACAAGCCATGGTCTGAGACTGCAGCGCAACCCACGGCATCCGCAGTTTTCGAGCCATCGGTGTAAATGAAAACAGCCGGGATGTGATCATCAAGATGTTGTAAAGCGAGATGTCGACATTGAGATGGGGCTTGGGCATCAAGTTGATCCGCTAAGTGAAAGCAAACTGTAGGGTGTTTTAGGGTCCAAGGAGTGATGTGACTAGGAGGGGGAGTTATGGGAGGAACGGTGATACTGTAAGTGGAGAGCAATTGGCGAGACAATATTGGGAATGGCACTGGAATGGTTGAACGATAGTTATCTGTGGAATGGAATAGTTCTAGTAGAGTTGGGTCATGACGGAGGCGAACAGCCGTACGCATGAGGACTAATCGACGGTGGTAGGCTAGAGGTAAGGTCCCAGCCTCACATAGGATATTGTAGACACGAGAGGAACGGAATGCCCCCTTGCTAATGCGGATGCCCAAATGGTGTACGCTGTTGAGGGTTCCTAATGTGGAAGCAGAGGCCGTGCCATAGACAGGGCTAGCATAATAAGTATGTAGTCGATTCCGAATCAATAAGGGAATTTGAAAGTAATCTTGATAAAGCATGGGGAAGACAAGATTTGAAGTTTGATTATAAAACAAAAATACAGAATAGTAAAAATTTTGCGTCTGCTACCGCCGCCGCCAACACCGTGAACGACCGCAGCAGTGCAAGTACTGGTACTGAGCTGGATACACAGGCATAGTTTGCCTTTTTCCAGAGGATCTACTGTAAGAAACTGTAAGATAATCTAGGGCTGAGAGGATGGTAGCTCTGTAGAACAGTAAAAGCATAGCGCGATCTGCGCCCCAATGGACTCGTGCGACTGTTTTCAGAACATTCATTCTCTGGAGGCAACGTGCCTTTAACCCTCCTGGCCCGGGCAGGCTCTCAAAATGACAGTGTGGGCTACCCGGGCGATCTGGCCGAAAAACGTCTAGGCCTAGGCTACCGTATTTTTTTTTAGTTTAACTGCTAGAAATTTCCCACGCATCTACAAATGTAGGGCGGTTTCCAATCTGTAGACTGGCGTTGAGTAGAGCTCTCTATGTCAACTGGTTCAGTTGTGATGACGATTTCAGTGGAGAGCACTTGCAGGCGATGTTAGCAATATGACGATCTTTTCACTACTGAAACAACGACATACAGACATACAATAACAAACGAGTCTTCTCTTTCTTGTTTTCGGAGGTGCGGTGACGTAACGATCGGCTTTGTTTACATGCGTCGGACGCACGGCGTTCAGACCAAGCTGAATAGACTTTCAAGCTTACAGATTTTAAAATGACAACCGGGCACCTGCCCTTAATTCGTGGTGTCATTTTAAAATGACAACCGGGCCAGGAGGGTTAAGCAGGCAATGTGACTCTTCCAATTGAGGTGAGTATCAAAGATTAAACCAAGGAACCTGGTATGTGGAAGGATCTGAATATTAGAATTTCCCATGGTGAGAGTAATGGACTGTTTACGTAAATGTCGAACATTTCTATAGAATACAACGGCTTTAGTCTTTTCAGCAGAAAATTGAAAACCAGCAGTGGATGCCCAAGAGTGGATGGATTTTAGAGCAATGTTGAGATGCCGTTGTATGTGAGTCAGACTGGGAGAAGTATAATATATTGCGAAGTCGTCCACATACAAGCTATACGATATTTCAGGTGGGAGGCTGCGTATGACACTATTGATCGCCATAATAAAGAGTAAGCTGCTAAGGGCACATCCTTGTGGTATTCCATTAATTTGTGACATAATGTCCGATAAGAGACCATTATTTTTGACCTGGAATGTACGGTTAGAGAGAAAATTTTGTAAAAAGCAGGGAAGAGGACCCCGCATGCCAGAATCGTGTAAATTTTTAATAATCCTGTGTCTCCATGTTGTGTCATAAGCCTTAGCAATGTCAAAAAATATTGCCACTGTGGGTTGGTTCTTGGAGAACCCATCACATATTTGGTGTTCAAGGCGAAAAAGTGAGTGCAGTGTAGAACGGCCAGGGCGGGAACCATTCTGATATGGGGATAGTAGGGCATGTGACTCAGCGTAATGTAAAAGTCGAGGATTGATCATTTTTTCCATTAATTTGCAGAGGCATGAGGTAAGTACAATCGGTCTGTAATTTGTGGGAAGACTATGATCTTTTCCAGGCTTCGGTATGGGTATAGTGTAAGCATGCCGCCAAGACGGTGGGAAGTAGTTACTTATCCAAAACTGATTGTACAGTTGTAAAAGATGTTGTAGCGCACGTGGATGGAGGTGACGGATGAGAGCGTACGAGAATCCATCCGGGCCAGGAGTAGTGTCTGTACACAGGTCGAGCGCGTGTCGCAATTCCGGAATTGAAAAAGGGGTGTTATATTCATGTGTTTCCCCGCTATGAAAAGATAGTGGGCGAGATTCCTCCATACATTTATAACAAAGAAATTGACGAGGCAATGACTGGTCTGAGCTGACGTGACAGAAATGTTTGGCATGTAGTACAAAGGAAATCAAGCAACAACAGATCTAGTGACCTTTCTAGGCTGCTTGTCCTCCAAAACACTGAGGATCAAGTGTCCAAACAGTGGTTTAGAGTGGGTAAGGGAACATTGGAAAGGAAACTACTGCCCTGGAACTAATGTCCGTGGCAGGACTAGGAAGTTAGTAGGGGACATATGGGTTAGTAACTGAGGGGAGGATAAAATAAAGTTATTCATTTACAAACGCAGTCAGTCGCGGGTTTGATGCGAGATATTTGTCTAGGCGGAGTTTAAATGAATCAACGGTGCTGCAGTCTATAACGTCTCGGG
>JAGKTK010061853.1:0-10488 GCA_018397895.1 Paralithodes camtschaticus
TCCAGCACATCTACCTCCACACCACACCTCCTTCTTACTTCCTCATTTGTCTGTCTATCCCTCCATGTAACTCCGCACGCACTTTTCAAGTAACTCATTTCCACCGCTCTCACTCTTAGTCTGAGCCTCTCCACGAACGTCCATGCTTCGCTTCCGTAAGGTAGTGTCGGGATTACCACACTATCATGCAAGGACTTCTTCACTTCCATACTGACCACTCTATTTCTTGTTACTGCTTTCAACATTCCTACAACCCTCTTCCCCTGTTGCACCCTCTCCCGCACTTCTTCATCCACAGTCCCATCTTTACTCAACACACTGCCCAGATACTTAAAAGAGCTGACGATCTCCATAGCCTGACCGTTTAACTTCACCTCACACTCTGTGACTTCACCCCTTTCGAAGACCATAACCTTGCTTTTCCCCACATTTACCTTCAAATTCCGTTTTTCGCACACTGTTCCAAACTCATTTACCAGACCCTGCAACTCCCATTCATTATCGCTCATCACAACTGTGTCATCCGCAAACAGCAGTATAGGCAGCTTCCACTCATTTCCCTCCCTTTTCAGCGATACACCAACATCCACTGCTCTTCCTTGTATTTCTTTCATGACTCCATCCATATATACAGTAAACAACCACGGGGACATCACACACCCCTGTTTTAACCCAACACTCAGGTCAAAGAACTTGCTCTGCTCATTCTCCACACGTACTGCCGCCTTTGCACCCTCATACATGCTCTTCACTGCTTTCAGCAACTTGCCATCTACTCCGTATATTCTAAGTACTTTCCACATGCCTTCTCTATCCACTCTGTCATAGGCCTTCTCCAAGTCCATAAAGGCAACATACACCTTTTGTTGCTTCTCCAGATATTTCTCCACAACACAATTCAGGGTAAAAATCTGATCTACACATCCTCTTCCCTTCCTAAAACCTCCCTGCTCGTCGCCTATCCATTTCTCCGTTCTCACTCTCACTCTCTCAATCACTACCCTACTGTACACCTTCCCTACTACGCTTAAAAGACATATTCCTCGGTGGTTACCACACACTCCTCTTTCCCCTTTGCCCTTATATAGGGGGACTATTATGCCAGTCTTCCAGTCATCGGGTGCATTCCCCTTCTCCCATGCTAGCTTGCACATTTTCCATACCCGTTCGATCACTATCTCACCACCATAGCTCAACATTTCCCCACACACTCCATCTGTTCCTGGTGCTTTCCCCAACTTCACTCTTTTCATAGCTGCCCACACTTCTGACCTCCTGATCTCCACCTCCTCCTCCACTACTTATCCTCTTCTCCCTCCCATACCATATCCAACTATGTTTGCTGGCTCTTCATTCCTTACATTTAGCAACTCATTGAAGTACTCCCTCCATTTTTTATTTTATTTTTATTTTTTTAAGAGACAATGAACGGAGGAAGGAAAAACACAGATAAAACAAAAAGTTCCATGTGCCTAAAGGCATCTTCCATTTATAAAATGTTTGTAACAACTGGATTTAAACTTTTGTAGATTGTAAGTTTGTGGAAAGCAATTCGAGGGAAGTGAATTCCAAAGAGTAGTAGTTCTAGGGATAAATGAATTTTTATAAGCAGAAATTCTGCATTGTGGAGGAAAAAGTGTAAATTCATGGGCGCTCTCAGCTGCCCTAGTTCTACGGGGAAAGATGTGGAGAGGCGGCACAATTGAAGCAAGTTCCTCGGAACAATTGCTGTGAAAATATCTGTAGAATAATGCAAGGGATGCAACGTTTCTTCGTATGGATAATGTAGGAAGGTCCTGTGTGATTGCAGGGTTATTGATTAATCTAATAGCTTTATTTTGAATTTTGTCCAACTGCCTCAATGCAACTACTCCACTCCACTCCACAGAGGTGAACAGTAATCCATCTGAGAACGCACATGACTTTTATATATTACGGCCAACTGCTCGTCAGTGAAAAATTCTCGAACTCTACAGGAGTCCCATTATTTTAGAGGCATTCTTAGCAATGCTTCTAACATAATGTGTCCAGCTCAAGTTAGTAGTTAATGTTACACCGAGAATGTCAATTGACTCTCTCTTGCTTCTCGGCTAGCATTCTCCCATTCTTATCTTTCACACACTTACTGTTTTCCTTGCTACCTTCCCTAACTTTCTTGACTTCTTTCCAGAACAGTTTCTTACACTCCCTCCATTTTACACTCAGATTCCTTCCAAATTCCTCATCTACTCTTCTCTTACTTTCCTTCACTACTCTCTTCACCACTCTCTTTCTCTCCACGTACCTCGCTCGTTTCTGCCTCTCCAAATGTTCATTCCCTCTACTACCCTACCACTATCTATACGCTTTCTTTTTGTCTTCCACAGCTATTTTTACATCTTCTGTCCACCATGCTGTACCTTTCACTCCCCTCCCTCTTCTCCTCACTCCACACACCTCCTCACATGCTGCACAGATATCTTCCTTAAACACCTTGCTTATCTCCTCCACTTCCTCCATATCTTCCAGGTCGAACCCACCTAGTCGTCTTTCTACTGCTCTCCTGTACTCTTCCCTGATTTCCTCCTCCTGTAGCCTCTCCACCCTCCTCACCATTCCCCCTTCCTCTTGCCTCCATCCAGCTCTCCTTACCCACTTCTTTTGTATCCTAACCTTAGCTAGTACCACATAATGATCAGACAGACCCCCTCCAATACCCCTATATCCTAGCATCCATCACAGATTTCTTCATTCTTTCATCCACACATACAGTATATAATCAATTAGTGACTTTCGTTCCATCACTGTCTTATCCTTCATCGTCCACACCACTTTCCATGTGTA
Source organism: Paralithodes camtschaticus (assembly GCA_018397895.1). Classification (NCBI taxonomy): domain Eukaryota; kingdom Metazoa; phylum Arthropoda; class Malacostraca; order Decapoda; family Lithodidae; genus Paralithodes; species Paralithodes camtschaticus. Next base: position 2,824 of record JAGKTK010061853.1, read on the forward strand.
TCTGTTTATCATTCTGTGTCGGAAGAAGGTGATGGCTATCCACAACCTCCTCCCCACACATACGTCAACAAGTGCACTACCATTCCCATTCACCTCTGACGGCTTACTCTGACTGTTCCTTTTACTTATATATTTTTAGATCTCAAGTGACGGCGTCTTTTCCGTGGACTAGACCTCCCAATCTACCAAGATTGGAAGCCAAAGCGTCACATTTTTCCTTTGCCCCTCAACTTTCTCTTCATAATTGCTGATGGGCACAGGGCCCTGGGTGGGGCTTTGGTTTCCCGGGCGTTTCTGCACCCTGCTCAGCTCCCCGCCATGGAGTGGCTTCAGTCACCCAGGCTTTATTGTGGTAGGCAGGGAGGGTTCTGTGGTGGCACTCAGTTATGGCCTTGGCCTTGCTCGGGGCCTTGGGGCTGTTCGGCCAGGTAGTCTGGGGAACAACAACAACAACAACAACCTCTGACGGTACCCCCACCCTCCCACCACTCCATCAACGTTCCTATCACCCACCTTAACATTCATATCTCCAATCAGAAATATTCTTTCGTTCTTGTCAAACTTATCCAGGCACACCTCCACATTCACCCAGAACTCCTCTTTCTCTCTTACAAGTTTATCCTCTGTCGGAGCATACACACACACAAACACCCACGTTTGTATTCCTACTTTCATTCTCACCCACATATATATATATATCCAGTTTATCTCACAAATACACGTGAACTAAAAAATGTATATATACTCCCTGCCGGATTCGAACCTCTGACATTCAGGAGTGTCAAAGCTTTTTATCCACTACACCACGGCCTGATAAAGGAATCTTAACCTTTTCCTATTTATTATAAGTAAAAGGTAAATCCTACTTGGAAAATGTATTTCAATTTATGCACAAGTCGCAGGATCCATATTCCAGATACCATACAGGGAGTTTTACAAGATTCCCCACGCAACTAGGGTCATAGATATTTAATTTTAATTCTCGCCCAGCCAAACACGAGAGTCATTAATATCAAGTATATCTCACACATACACTTGAGCTAATACATTTTTATATACTCCAAAATGCATATATTGACGTTGGTTAAAATTATAGATATACATCGTATTACAGTGGCGTGGAATTAAGAAATCTCATGTTGGAGAGTAAATGGAACATAGTGCAATGCCAAGGTTTGGGTGAAGTCGTAGTGAATTAATAATGACAAGTAGAAAGATATTGAAGTAATATACTATGAAAATGGTTAAACTATACATCTAAAATGAGAAAAAAACATAAACATTTAGCGTGTATGATAAGGGAAACAGACCTAAATAACAGAATGGAATTTAAAGTTGTATAAGAAAGGTGACTACACTTGAATAATGGCAAAGACAAAACATCTACTTATCCTAACTATTAGAAACACACACAAGGAGTTGATGTTTCCTGTGATCCGAGTGTAGGTCCGTGAAGGTGTGCGAGGAGGCTTCCTGCCATCAGACGAGTGGTGTTGTCTTGTGTAATAAACAAAATGGAAAAATCTGACGTATATATGGGATGATTTAGTGGGTGGGATGTTAGTGTATATTTGGTTGAAATAATGGGCAGGTATTTGTTTCATGTCTCGAGGTGAGGGCGGGCGATGTGTTAGGAAGTGGCATGGGTGAAGTGGAACGTGGACTGAAGAGTAGGACTGTGTTCCTATCATGTCTAAGTGGGTCTTCAGGGGGAGGATCTGTGTTTCTTCATGTTTGTGATTTGTATTTATGGATTGTTTGCATCCTGTTATGATTTTGAGGGTTATATCCTGAGTGTTTTTTAGTTTCTGCATGTTTGTGATTGAGGAGCATGGTGGCCAGGCTTGGAAAGCATAGTGCATGGTTGTGCGCATGTACTGTTTGTAAAGAATGGACAGTGTTTCCTTTATTAAGTCAAAGTCCTTGCCTGTGAGGGTTCTGAGGGCATTTATTAATTGTAGGGCTCTGGTGTTTGTGTTTTCTATGTGTGGGGTAAATGTCATGTGTATGTCATATATCAGCCTATGTCGAGTAATGTACAGCCATTTAACCAGTAATATATGGCCAGTTAACCAAACAGTTAGTCAGGTCAGTTAAAACAAAAATATAGTCAATTAACCAGCAATGTATAGACAGTTAGCTAAAATATATAATTAGAAAACCAAATGTGTACTGCCAGACTACCAAACATTTATAGTCAGTTAACCAAAAATATATAGTCGGTTAGGTCGTTGTGAGTCTTAGGTTTAACCCACTCACAACTGGCGATGTCTAACTTACTTTAGTCTAATCGATTATTTACAGCTTAGGACAGATTTGAGATAGTAAAATGGGTTAATTTAGATAGTTAGAAACCTTATATTGGTTAGAAGCCTCTACTCCGCCCCTCTCCTCTGCCTGTCTCACAACTGAATATACTGTATATAAGCAGGCCTATTTATACACAGTGACCCCAGCCACAAACAAAACCCTTGTATCACATGCGGAACGTTTCGGGAGGTGGACCTAGAGCAGAGAGAGTGATATTGTAGTGCTCTGGGATGTGTAATGGCTGTGAAATAGTGTATCTGTGTGGGTGGAAGTGGGTGTTTCTGCGTCGGTGCGTGTTTGTGTGTGTGTGTGTTTTTTTTTTTTTTTTTACGAAATGGCTGTGAATTGGTGTGTGTGTGTTTGTATTTGTGTACGTGTGTGTGTGTGTATGTTTACCTGTGTGCGGGTGTGTATGCTCTATTAATAAAATGTACTGTGAATTGGTTTATTTTTGCGTGTGTGTGCGAGTGTGTGTGTGGGTGTGTATGTGTGATAAATACTAAATAATAATACTAATTGGTATATTTCGAGCCGGCATCCAATGAGGCTGGAAATACACAGACTTTACCTAGATCTTATCCTAAATGATCAACAGACAGATCCTGGCTGCTAATGAGGGCACCTACATATCATCGAGGGAGTAGGACGTGGGCAGGAGAGTTTGTGGGTTCCCAGGGACTGGTCTGTCCAAAACTAGCCAAAACGTCCATGGAATTTGTTTGAGGTACTTCACCTGCAGGACCGTGGGATCGAACCCCCGACATCAGATCAGTGCTCCCAGTACAGTGATTAAGTACGCTCGGCTACCTTGACCGTGTGTGTGTGTGTGTGTTTCTTTCATAGGCTCTAAAGCACCTTTGTCCGCATTTGAGCAAATTGATGTAGAATGATAAATTAGAATATATGATAGTCAAGTTTCAGGCGGATTTTTTTTTTTTTTTTTTTTTTTTTTTTTGCTGATTAAATTATTGTCTATTTATTATAGGTATGCCAGAATTGACTAGATCCCTAACCACTATAACTTTAAAAGACCAAGAGCACATGGGTTGTATACTTAAACACCTATTCCCTGGCGGAACCTTTACTAATGGTAGAACTATTAGCACGATTATTCTAGTTGCGTTAGAGTTACAGTGGTTATTGGTCAATACCTTTGGCTTACTTATAATAGCAATCATTTTATGTTATAGATCCCTTCATATTCTACCTATAAGCTATCCAGGAATATATAGTATAATCATTATAATTATACCTAAACTCTTGACGACTAACAGCTATAACTCAAACACAACTAGAGTAATCGAGCTAATATTTATATCATTTGGGAAGAGTCAGCCAGTGTATACAGTAGGTGTGAGAATTTACCGCCCATGGGCTCTAGCCCTTTTTAGGTTATATAGGTGCGAGCTGCAGATAACTTGCCTAAATATAATGAGCAGACTATAGGTGTGCATTATTTCAAGCCAATATATATATATATATATATATATATCTATCTATCTATATGCTCAGGCCCAATCCCCATTTTGGGGGTAGCCGACTCAAGACAGAGCAAGAACAGGGAAAACACAAAAACAACATAAAACAAAAAATAAACACAGATAAAAAACACAAACTCTCACACATCCAGGTCACCCAGGAGAAGACCCAGAGACCAGGGTTACCAAGGTCGCTCCAGCACTCCCCCGGCCCCTGACCACCCGGAGAGGTTCCGATCTCGGCAGGCAGACATGCAGCGGAGCCAAAGCCACAAGCCCTCCCACCACACTTCCAGGCACACCCTTCATATTAATCGTCTCCCCGGGCCAGGCGCCTGATGGACTATTATCTAGTCCAACTTGCGCCCGACCCCTTACTCCAAATGACCACGTGTTCACTCAACTATTCACAAGCATTCTCCATTCACTCCTGTCCACCACCACTTCCCCTGCCTGATCTATAGTCATTCCTCTATCATCCAAAGCCTTTCTTACACAGTCTCTCCATCTCAATGGGGGTCTTCCTGCCCTTCTATCTCCCCTTGTACCTGACTCACATATTCTCTTTGTAAATATATATATATATTGCATACTTAGAACCATATTTTTTCCATCTATTATCCTTTATATAAATATTAACCCCTTGAGTACCAGCGATGCACGTTGTGTCGCCTATGAATGTAACGCTAAACCCCAGCAACGCAATGGTTGCATTCGCGTTAATTACTCTTGTCCTATGGTACCTAGAGGGATCAGATTTATATAGGAACTACATTACGATCCCACGGAACAGTATAATTGGTTGGCAACCCTCCAAGTTCAGCCGTGTGCGTGTGGGCGCGTGCAGGAGTGATTTTCCAATATATTACCTACTCATCACCCCATGTTAATTGCGACTTTCCGCCACCCCCCAAAACCCCTATATGACCTAGGTGAGCGTTTTTTTTCCTTCATTACTAACCCATCCCATGTGTTTTCTGGAAAACAAAAATGACAATTGGCTGTTCCTGGAGTGTACATTTATATTAAATCGGTTGGGGTCCACTGGGTTAATAATAGTTGACACTTGATTAAAATGCTTCCATTTTGGTGTGTGTGTGTGTGTGTGTGTGTAAAGGAAGACATAATTTCCCTGTGTGACGTCTACCAGCGTTGGCAGAATCGCCTCTCGTTAGCCACTAGCGCTCGCCAGGGCAGTGAAATGGGCTACAGTTGTCAGAGAATGTTGTTCTTTCTTTCTTAATAACCGCATTGTCACAGACAGTCCAGTGGTGGTCTTTGCTTTCGTCTGTGACAACGGGAAGTATTTTATATCATTGTTAGAATATAAGATGCATTGTAGTGTGAAGTTGAGAGAGAGAGAGAGAGAGCGGGCAGCGAGGGGGTAGTGAGTGTTGCCTCCCTCGCTTGGAGGAGTTTTCCCTCCCTCGCGCGGGCTTTCCCACGCCCTTGATTGGCTGGTGGATCCTGACGCGGCCCAAGGATGCTAGCATTTCATGACGTAGTGGTCTGTGATTGGGTGCCGCTGCCTTTGTTGGTGCTAGGGGGGCTCCTTCCCGCATGTCTCCGGCAGAGCTTGGCACACCGTGCGTGGTACTAGACGTCCCAAGAAATCTGTCCCCCATATAACTCTCTATACTACTATCTTTCTCTCTGAACTTCTTCGTTTTCATACTTCTCTCTTTATTCAATTACTTATCCCTTCTGGTTCTGCATACGACTTCCAGTCATATAACCAGCACCAGCTCTCTGAGATATTTACATGTACTTAGAATAGGTTTGAGGGTTCTTAGTTAGTAGAGGTTAAGAACTTTGTGTGTGTCTCCATTATTGATTTAGTGTTCTGCTCTTTTATTTAATGCTAGACTGGGATAAGGTTACTGTAGTCGTTGTCCCCGATGTGTGTATGGTTTGCTTATACCTACACGACTTCGACCGGTCCTGTGGTAGCCTGTGTTGTCTTTTCGCTTGCGTTCTTTACGAGTGTAGCATTGTCTTGACTGAGGGTTTTAGCCTGTTCCAGTTCCACACTTTGCTGCCTCTTTGCTTATCTTTTGAGGGTCGCCAGGATAGAACCAGATACTTGTGATCTGGATCTATCAAGAGAGGACCCCAGTCAATTAACGTAACTTAAAGGATGCAGTCTTAAGGACATCTCTAGCTACGAGTCTGTCTTGCTCAACCCCAGTTTCTTACCTAGAGTATCCCAGCTAGACATTATTAATTGAGTAGACACTTGTTAGTATTTAATTAATATAAGCTCTTTGATATGTATGCATTATTATTCACAGCATTTATTAGTCTAGATTGTTGCTGAGCCGCATAACCATAGCAAACTGTTTCGTTGATGAGGAAGTACTTCTTTTAGTGTCAAGCATTACTAACGTTGCGCATTATAGTATTCCCGTGTCAGTTAACATTATATGTCCTATCTGTTAGTGTATTCAGTCTACACGTGTGGTGTCCTGCCTCCTGCCTTCATATAATTTAAGATACGAGCATCTTATGAGCATCAGACTTTCTTCAGAAGTTTCCAGGTCTATGCTGTAGGACTATACTTCACTTTCTTTCAGATAGGAGTGAAGAGTTTATTGTTGTTTAAAGTAACTGTATTGAAGCATCTTTTTATTGTATTAAATCTTGCATTGATTTAATTGATCTTTCCATAGATTCCTTTTTATGCATTTTAATGTAATTTGCATCTTGTTTGTTATCAGGCTATACCAGCATGGGTTAGCCTGATGTAGAGTACATTTATGCCCAGTTAAGGATACCACGTTATCACAGATTAACTCTGGAGGGTATAGGTGTTTTTGTTCGCCGGCATATAAGTTCGAGGGTTTGGATCTAGTGTACCGTTGTTGCATAGTGCCCTATTACTAGTCCAATCATTAAGTGCCTTTGTTTTATTTGTAGCCCCGGACGTAACAAATGGCGACCTTGCCTAGTATCTTATCTTAGTCGTCATACCGAATGAACTAAGAAATAATTGCAGGATTTTTGGACATTTGTTTTTTGAGGAATATTTTGGACACGTGGATTTTTTTTTGGCAACGTAGTATAGCACTTGAGATGTCTTCGAGCATTTTTGGAGTGAATAGTGCTACATGAGAGTTTAGGTACTCCTTTTTTTTATAAACGTTGAGAATTTTCGGTGAACACTATGTCGAACGACGGATCAATGCACAGTGAGGACACAGTACGGGAAGCAGACTCTGAGGTGCAGCAGCGGGGTTTGTTAGAAAGCATTAGAGTAGTAACTAGTGAGGAGGATGCAAGGAAGTTTCTGGAGATGCCTATTACTGTTGACCAGGTGTCGGGGATTGATCGGTATGGTCTCCAGTGTTTGGCCACGGTCATGGGGCATGTGGGCACTAGCAGCATGACGAGAGGTGACCTGGTGGCCTGTGTGTTCAAAGGAGTACAAAGGAGTACAAAGGAAATCAAGCAACAACAGATCTAGTGACCCTTCTAGGTTGCTTGTCCTCCAAAACACTGAGGATCAAGTGTCCAAACAGTGGTTTAGAGTGGGTAAGGGAACATTGGAAAGGGAATTACTGCCCTGGAACTAATGTCCGTGGCAGGATTAGGAAGTTAGTAGGGGACAGATGGGTTAGTAACTGAGGGGGGGATAAAATAAAGTTATTAATTTACAAACGCAGTCAGTCGCGGGTTTGATGCGAGATATTTGTCTAGGCGGAGTTTAAATGAATCAACGGTGATGCAGTCTATAACGTTTCGGGGAAGCCCATTCCACAAGTTGACAACTCGATTGAAGAAGAAATTCTTAGATTCGCGTGAGTTAAAAGATTTACCAATAATTTTGCAACCGTTTCCCCGCGTGTAATTAGATTGGTCGATAGTGAAGTACTTACTA
>JAGKTK010061854.1:0-10026 GCA_018397895.1 Paralithodes camtschaticus
TGTGTGTAGAACTTTACCTAAATATACTTAGAGAATGATACCGATTTATAGTTAATCTAGTTAATCTTAATAAGTTGCCTGACAAAGCGAGCTTCGTGGATAAGGGAACAGACACAAATTGGAGACATTCTGTTTATTATATACAAAGGAAATAATATTGGCAGGCATATAATATTTCGAGAAAATTATTACAGATGGAGTACAAAACTGAAAGGAAGAGAACCTAGAAATGGAGTTACACAAATAACTAGATGGAAGGATGAGATCCAAAAGTTTGCCGGGGTGGGATGGAATAAGCTAAACTGTGACCTGGTAGAGAGAACACTTTTTCAAAAGACTTTGTCTTGCAGTGGACTAAGTCTGGCTGATGATGATAAAATGTTGTTCGTTTCAGTCATTCACGACACTCACAATGTTTCAATCTTTATTGTCATTCCTACTGTACAGTATAATGTGTCAAACGTCCCTGACACTTGCACCAGAATGATACTACATAAATCCACCTCCAAGATATATAGAATGTTTTGATCTTACCTGTACCTTGCCCATTAAATAGGGTGGCACAGCTTGTCATAAGTAAAACCCCTAAAACATGGTATATAATAGTATCCCTATTACTACGAGAAGTCGTTAAATGTTTAAGAAAAAACAAAATGTTATAGCCATGTATAAACTATAGTATATTGGATAGTTTTCAAACCAGTAGGTTAGACCAATAGTTTCTAACATGATTATAGTCGCTTATTTTTAACATGCTGGGCCGCTGGCGTAATATCATGGTTAATGTAAGTCATGATATTACGCCAGCGTGTTAATATTAAACGACTACAATCATGTTAAAACCTATTGTTAGTGTGAGACTTAACTACAACATATATCATTTGAGACTGCTCCTTACCTAGTTTATTGGTACGGTGCATGATATATTTTTTATGATAAACTGAACACTGCTCTGACTTGGTGAGCCTCTAGCTTGTGACCTACTCTCTCTCTCTCTCTCTCTCTCTCTCTCTCTCTCTCTCTGTAATCATGCCGAGTGTTCCTCGGTTTATCACATAATTACCTCATAGATTATCACATAAACTTACGCTGAGGTACCACTTACGTAGTTCAGATAAGAATATACAGTACGTTACCAAAGCCATAGAAGTAAGTGTTCTTGCCATTGCTTAGTACTGTATTCCTATTGTTTAGTATTAGAGGTCCAGCTGGCGATGAAATTAAAGTTGATTCACGTACGGGGACGGGGTACACTCTGAAACAAAATGGGTATATACAGCGTCCATAATATGGGTATATACAGCGTCCATAATATGGGTATATACAGCGTCCATAATATTACAGTATATCTTAATCAATTAGGTATTTGGCAGTGATATACCCGTTGATTATAAGGCTAGAAAGGTATATCACTATTGATATACCCAATGATTTGATATACCTTTATTCTATAGTACTATTTGTTCAGTGTGGTTATATTTGAGCGCTCCCGTGGCTCTGATATACTGTACAAAGAACATCAATAAGTTTTGCCATTTGTATTAAGTGATCTAATATATCTAAAATAAATTTATAGTGGCTCAAACATTCATCGTGCACTTATCACATTGTATGCAAGTATACCTATGGGAGAAACAAATCATAAATGTAATCGTGTACATAATATTAGTTAAGCAGTATAAATAACTAAAATCAAGCTGACATTCGATTCCATCACATAATTATCTTTAATTTATTGGTTTGATATACTCTGATTAATAAACATCTTAAGGGGAGGTTTTTAGTTTGGTCCCTAGATATCCTTCAAGCTTAAGATTACACCCCCTTGAGCCCCTTTCAAGATAAATTTGTACATTTTTCGGTAGAAAAATGTCCCGGCTGAAAGCCGGTTCCTCTTAAATTACAGGCTCGCTATCGCTCGCCAGGATAAAATCGACACCTAAATGGCACGAAAGGTCTTAAAATTGACAGAAATGGGTTGAAAGTTCTTAAAATCGTCAAAATAATGGGGCAAACGTCTTAAAATTAGAAAAACAATGGGGCTAAACATGTGGGAGAAAGGAGTCAAGAAAAAAAATCCCTCAAGTGGATATCTCCTTAAGTATAGACACATTCAATATTTGTTTAGATATAATGTGTGAATAATTGACTAGTGACAATCAGGAAGAAATATTTCCCCTACAACGTCGTAAGTAACATATCACATGAATTATGAGCAAACCAATTAACGAAGCTATTAGTTATTAATACAAAAGTGGGTGTGTTGACCGTAATTATATAACAATATGTAGAGATTAGAGATATTGCAAATTATCAATGTTTGCTTTGCTGAATACACAAACTTTGGATTGTATCATTGCTAATGCATTCATGACTTCATAATGTATAACTAGTTATAATTGTATTAGTTTGCTATATCAGCTAATATAACACATAGCCAGCTGTAATAAATATATATTTCTCATTTATATATTTATGTAGTATGGAATTTAGTAAGTAGGTGTGAGAAAGCCTTCAAGTGCAAAACAATTTACATACATACATCAATCAAAATGGTTGTATTTGCATGAAGGAGAAACATAAGAGGTCAACCCATTTCTATGAAGGACAGTAACATATTTCAATTTTCCAATTCAAAGGAGAAGACTACCCATATTGTTAAACCTACTGTGCCGAATCCTCCAATTACACCTGACCAGACCAGATGGCTGGAGTAAAATAGGAAAGAAGAGTAGATGGACAGAGGAAGATCAAGCTGAAAAGTGAGAAGGCTACAGTAGAAGACTGAAAGTTCTCGGGCTCAACCAAGTTAATTACACCTGAAAGTTGAGCACTCAGCATACAAAGTGAGTTACTGAAGTGGTAGCGTTCCTCTTTGGTGAACAACCTAATAACTGGGGGGTTATATTACTTGCAAAATGATTAATAGGAAATCAGGATGGTTTCTAGCTTGTAAAACAGGAACTTGATGGTTGTTTTATTTTTAAAAATTGTGATCTCTATTATGAATACCTCAGCGATAACGATTGACTCTACTTCTAGTTTATTTTTGGTAACACCAGACAATATTTGTTAAGCTAAGGAAGAACCTCTAGCGATAATTACATTTTAACATATACCAACTACACGTTATACTTCGAGAAATATTTCCTAAATTGAATAGAATGGTCTGGAAATACCATGTGGTTAGCAATTAAACATTCTTGTTATGGAAAAATGCACATACAGTACTTGTGAAAATTGTACATTAGTGTAACCCAAACCCTTGTATTGAAAACAATATTTATTTTAAAGACACAACAGTTTCTGCTCATCTTGAGCCCTCTTCCAAGCTGTAATGTCTTTATAAAACTATTTTAAATATGTTGGTTTAGTTTTCCAAGTATTTATTCACGGCACTGGGAAACGTTCACCTTCACTCATTGTGTTGTGATGTAAAAGTAATATTGTGGGCAACTCAAATAGTTATTGATAATATTATAAGAAAGGAACATGATAACAATGGAAATCTGCAGAAGGCCTATTGGCCCATACGAGGCAGACCCCTTCTTCCCTACATCTTGTTTTGTTACACCTATATCCCCTACACTATATCTCTCACTACAATCGATATTCCCTAAACTACATCTATCTTATAGCTACCAAAGAACACATCTCACTACAACCTATATCCCCTACACTACAGCTATCTTATAGCTACCAAAGAACATATCTCACTACAACCTATATCCCCTACACTACAGCTATCTTATAGCTACCAAAGAACATATCTCACTACAACCTATATCCCCTACACTACAGCTATCTTATAGCTACCTATGAACGATAATTTTACAATTATATTACTGTTAATGTTGATAACAAAATCAAAATACTACTACTACTACTACTACTACTACTACTGCTACTACTACTACTACTACTACTACTACTACTGATACTACTACCGATAATAAAAATATTAATCTATATATTTATTTATTGTCGGACGGTTGATCTCCAAAGGCGTGGCCACGAACGAAACGCCCCCATGCACCTCTGACCCCAGTCAGACGTCCCTCCTCCCATCCAGCACCGCGTTCACGCAAATACTTCTTAACTCCATCCGTCCACCTTTCTCTCGGTCTACATTTCCCTCTGTCCTTCCACCTCACTCTCGTACACTCTCTTAGCCATTCTCTCACTTCTCATACGTTCCACATGGCCGAACCATCTCAACGTGTTCCTTTTCACACTTTCCGGCACATATACATCCACACCACACCACTCTCGCACTTCCTCATTCGCCTGTCTATCCCTCCAAGTAACTTATTTCCACCCTTCTCACTCTTGGTTTGTGTCTCTCCAACAACGTCCATGCTACGCTCCCGTATAGTAAGTCAATGTCGGGATTACCACACTGTCATGCAAGGACTTCTTTACTTCCATGTTGACAACCCTATCTCTTGTTACTCCTTTCAGCGTCCCTACAACCCTCTTCCCCTGTTGCACCATCTCCCGCACTTCTTCATCCATACTCTGAAATGAGCGGACATTCTCCATAGCCTGACCGTTCAACCTCACCTCACACTCTGTTGCTGCACCCCTTTTCAAAGACCAAAACCTTACTCTTCCCCTCGTTTACCTTCAGATTCTGTTTTTTCACACACTGTACCAAACAGATATACCAGACCCTGCAACTCTCATTCACTATCACTCATCAGAACTGCATCGTCAGCAATTAGCAGTACTGGCAACTTCCACTCATTTCCTTCCCTTGTTTGGCGGTACACCAACATTTACTATAATATTTATCATAAGAATAATGATAATGATAATAATAATAATAAGGAAACAATAATACACATGAGAAGAACAGGAAACAGAAGCATGAACACCTAATCAACAGAAATATAATTATATAATAATTAAACTGTTCCAGAAACGCCTAAGCAATGATTTTTCACACGCAACTGTTTCCGTTTCCGCCTCTTCTGATCAATAATTTGGTGCAGCCATTTCATATGGGGAAATGATTCGGATACAAATTATATATTGGATAATCCGACTTGAGTGCCATTATAGAAGGTGGAAATATGGTGCGTAAAGTTGTGATGAGGCCTGTGTGATCGGGAATCGTTAACACCGGGTTGTATTAGGGTGTAATAGCTTAATGAGGTTTGCAAACATTGGGTCTCTACGTGCTGGTATTTGACCTAAATCTAGTTTTGTGGAGCGAGTTGCATGAGGTTTACACTTAGAAATATTGAATATATCAATGTTTCTACATTTCAATGACAACTTCTGAATAGTTTATGCCCCCAGTCATAATCCATACAAAATATGTCTGTTTTCGTTTATGTATATCAGTCCATGTTTAAGTGTGCTACATAAAGGAATACTGGAGTATACTTGTAGCTTAATATTATGAATAAACAGGTGACCCAACAAATTATTTATATCGCGCATGAGAACGTGACACCAGGGTTTGTAATAATATATATATATATATACGCACATGTTTAAATACTCCCAGCCGGGATCGAACCTATGATATTCAGAACGAGTGTCCAAACTTTTAATCCACCACACCATGGCGTGATCAAGGAATTTTAACCTTTTCCTATTTATATTAAGGAGAAGGGAAATCCTACTTCGAGAATTTATTTCCAATTCAAGCACACGTCGCAGGATCCATATTCCAGGATCCCCACGCAACTTGGGTTATAGAGATTTCATGTGAATTCAGCCAAACACGAGAGTCATTAATATCAAGTATATATCACAACTACACGTGAGCTGGGAGTATTTAAATATTTTCTAGCTCACGTGTATCTGAGATATACTTGATGTATAAAAATACATATGTATATTAGAGATGTGTGGCACACTTTATCGAAGGCTTTCGATGTATCTAGCACAATAGAAAATGTCTCACCAAAGTCCCGAAAGGACGGTAACCAAGAGTTATTAAGATAATAAAAGAAGATCACCAGTAGAGCGACCCTTAAGGAAACCATACTGACGTTCTGAAAGTAGCTTATGAGAGGAGATATGTTTGAGAAATATTGAATTCAAATTAGTTAAAAAAAAAAAAAAAATGGATGCAAGAAATGAGAGCAAATAAACGATAGTTGGTAGGTTGAGAGCGGTCGCCCTTCTTTAGAACAGGTTGAATGATAGCAAACTCCCAGCAAGAAGGAAACATATTAAAGGAAATACAGAGATGAAAGAGTTTGCCTAGACAGGGAGTCAGCACGGAAGAGCATTGTTGTACGACAGGAGGAACACCATCCAGTCCATAATCTGTATTAGTATTTAGCCCAGAGAGGGCAGAAAGTACATCCTTAAAAGAGATTATGATATTAGGTATAAGTAAGAGAGAGGGGGGTGGAGAGGGAAGAACAGCACCGGAATCATCCAAGGGGGAGTTTTTAGTGAAAGTTTGAGTGAAAAAGAGGAGAAGATGAGGAAGTAACATTGTTGGAGAGATTTTGGCTAGATACCAGAAAGCTTGGGAAGATCTAGAGCTGGAAAGTTCAGAACATTTATTATTGATGAAAGAGTTTTTGGCGAGTTGAAGAACAGATTTGGCTTGATTCTGGGCATAACCCTAGAAAGTGAAGGATTCTTGAGTTTGAAGGCGACGGTCCTGTTTGAATGCTACCTCCTTATTGAGGACATCAATAGAACAAGCGTAAGTAAACCAAGATTGTTTTGCATAAGACTTTGAGAAAGAAAATAGAACGTACTTTTTGTTTAAATGTTAGTTACTTTTTCTGCAGAATGTGTGTTGATGGTATGAGGAATGTGCGGTGTTATGTAATATGTACTTCAAGGTTATCAGAGTATATTAGCCTCCTCGTACTGACCACACACTCACCCCCTACTACCCTCTCTCCTTCACCCACACCACCCTCGCCCCCTCAAATTGTGTGTACTTCAATCATATTCTTCTTAATTTTCTCTCCCCACCATTCTCTTCTCACCTCTCTTCCTCACCTCCTTGTCCCTTCTCTTCGTGTCCTTCCTTCCTCTCCTTCCCTCCTCCACACTTATCTCCTCTCTTATCCTCATATATTTTTCTCCTCTCCTTATCTATTCTCTTCATCTCCTCCCTTTCATTCCCTCCTATTATTTTTCCTCTCCTCTTCTCTCCTCACCTCTCCTTCTCTCTTCCCTTTCTCTCCTGCCCCCTACACACCTCCCCTCTTCCGCCCTCCCCCACCACTCATATGACTTATCCTAAAGCCTCTCGTGTCCCTGTTAAATGTCATATCAAATTGCCTTTCATATACAGTATATTCCTATAGTTTTCTATTTCCGGATGTCCAAGTCAACATCCCTATAACTATCTACCCGCTTCCTGCTATCTCAATTCGACCATACTAACTGCTATATTCATGCATATGAAGTTTTGTTTATACTATTCTCGTAACTCCCTTCTTCTTAATATCTTCTTTCCCATAATTCATTAGGATATCATATATTTTACTATTCGTCTTTATAATCGTGCTTTGCCCACGTAATTCACACTGAGTATTTATCTCATACCTATACATATATCTTCATCTGACTAATTCATATATATTAACATAACCTTAACCCCTTTAACACGATGGCCTATATTGCGTAGTATTCTGGCAACCATTAGGCAGTTCTATTGAGCAGCTTGGGAACTATCTGTTTGTCTCTCTCTCGCTCCTACATACTTTACAACCACCCACCCACCTAACCCCACACACACACACACACACACACACACACACACACACACACACACACATACACCTATATTTTCCATCTCCCTCCACGCTCACTTGGCCACACAGAGAAGCATGACGACACCCACCCACTTAACCACACCTACACCCACCCACCCACACACACACTCAACCACACCTACACCCACACACACTCAACCACACTTACACCCACACTCAACCACACACGCACACTCAACCACACCTACACCCACGCACACACACCCAACCACACCCTCACACACACTCAACCACACCCACACACTCAACCACACATCCACCCTCCTCTCCACACCCACACACACACACACACTTTCCATCACCCTTCCACGCTCACTTGACCACACAGTGATGCATGAAGACACACATGCCTCACACGGGTCTCTATGACTACTCATTGGAACAACCATATTACACAACACAACTGTGTAGGCGTAATACATATACAGTATATTGCTTTAGATAACATGTGTATTAATCTTTAAAATGGCCATTCGTAGTTAATGAGTTTAACGTTGCCCCTAGTAACTAGAGGAAATAGTTTTCGAAGTCAGTAAGTCAAAGCATTCGCCTACATCACACACACACACACACACACACACACACACACACACAGCCCGTAGCCTAGTACGTAGAGCTCTCGTCTCACACACGAGGGGTCGGGGGTTCAATCCCCGGCCGGGCGGAGACAAATTGGGCTTGTCTCCTTTCATGTGTTAGCCTCAGTTCACCTACCTGTAAATAGGTACCTGGAACAAGTGGACGACGTTGTGACGTCCCATCTGGGGTTGGCAAAAATAGTACAAGGCGAGATGGGTATCATATGGTTCACCTAAGCTGATGGCTACCTAAGCCTTCGGGCGAGACGGTACCGTCTATAGTGAGAATGGTACCATACAGATCCACCCTAAGCCTTCGTTTCCAATGTCGCCAATTGGCTAAAATACAGACTACACACACATCCACAGCCATTCCAAAAGTACATAAAACACTTAACATGCATTTCACGGAATACATTCCCAGTTAAGGAGGCGCGATAATAATGAGCTTAGCTCGCATTGCGTGGATTCCCCTTGACGAACAAGTAACTGAGTAACACACACACACACACACACACACACACACACACACACACACACACATGTTACAAAGCAAAAACTCATCAAAATACACACACATTACAGATACATAAACCCATGCAAACATACATTACAAGAAAATTAACCTACCAAAACATACCAACTACAATACAGAATTCCCTCACAAAATACACACGTTAAAAAAACATAAACCCGCCAAAACACGCCCATTACAAAACATAAACCCACCAACAGCCTCATTACAAAACAAAACCCCACCAAACAGACCCATTACAAAACATAAACCCACCAAACAGACCCATTACAACAAAAATAAAAATAGACTCATTACAAAACAAAAACCAACCAAGCAGACCCATTACAAAACATAAACCCACCAAACAGACCCATTACAAAACAAAAACCGACCAAACAGACTCATTACAAAACAAAAACCCACCAATCATACCCATTACAAAACATAAACCCACCAAACAGACCCATTACAAAACAAAAACCCACCAAACAGACCTATTACAAAACAGAAACCCATCATAACATAAACACATAATAAAAAAACAGCAACCCCCCAATATTCACCATGGCTATAACAGAAACCCACAAAATCACATTAATTTAAAACACAGAAACCCACCACAACATACACACATTACACAAAAACAGAAACCCACCAAAATGTAGTCACTACTAAAACAGAAACCCACAACATCACATTTATTACAAAAACAGAAACCATCAAAATCACACCCAATACTACAACAGAAACCCACGAATAATCACCCATTACAAAACAGAAACCCATATAATTACACCCATTGCCGTAACAGAAACCCACCACTACATACTCACATCACAATAATAGAAACACACCAGAATAGACAACCCTTAAAATATAGAAACACACCAAAACAAACACACATTACAAAACAAAAACCCACTAAAACACACACACAATACAAAACAGAAACCTAGCAAAGCACACACATATTACACAAACAGAAACCTACCAAAGCACACACACATTACATAAACATAAACCCAACATAAGACACACATATACACAAGCAGAAAACACATACACACATTACACCACAGAAACAAATATATACACAAAACATAGCAAACGAGCGAAGGTGGTTAAGTATTGTAAAGAAAGTGGCCCCCTTGAGTAAGCCTGCGACAGG
>JAGKTK010061856.1:446-10488 GCA_018397895.1 Paralithodes camtschaticus
AGTCTGGCAAGACAAGGTATTTTAGGGTATGTTGATATTAATACTTAACCTAAGGATTGAATACATAGATTTATGGGGGCGATTGGTCTTCAGAACTTAGTCTGGCAAGACAAGGTCTGCTAGGGTATGTTGATATTTATATCTTAAACTTAGGGACAGAGCACGGGTGTGTTAACTTAAAGGTGTATTTATTCGTCATAGTGTAGGTAGATTCGGGCGGGTAAGAGGTGTAGGACACGAAGTAAAATGGCGTAGTGTGGACTGTGGATACGAAGGAGGTAAGTGGAAGACGTATGACAATTGTGGAAAAGTAAATGGAAAAAGGTGAACACAATGGCGGATAAAGATACTTAGTTACTAGAGGAACAATGCAAGGGGGCGACTGAGCACGGGTTACATAATTATATCTATACTCATCATGGGAAATGATATACGAGGTCTAGGGACAGGCGTGGGTGTTTTAACTTCTAAGATATATAACATCTACTTCTCGGAGGTAAGAACATACATAGATATATGGCTGTCTGATTTGTTGGCTTTGGCTCAACCTAGGGACAGGGCATGGGTGTTTTTAATATGAATGTATATTCCTGTTCATCATCATTGTAGTTAGAAGTGTAGGACATGAGGGGATAGTGTACGTGAGGTGTGGAAAATGGTCAGTTTAGAAGGGGTAGGTAGGTGCGGCCTGGAGCTACTTAGCCCTGCGGGCTTGGGCCTGTCTGAATTGGCTGGCTCGGTAAGCTGGTCCTTTCGTTCTGTGGACCTTTCTTTCGGGTGTTTCTGTGTGGTGTTCGCTCGTGGCTTCTGTGGTGGGCTTCTCGTTCTGGGGCATTTTAATTTGAGATGGGGGATAAAAGCACCAAAGAAAAGAAAGGAAGCAACGAAGTCCCACCAACAACAACTCCTGTCACCACGCCGCCAATGCAAGAGGGCACAAGAGCCTTCTCACCTCGTTCTGCTCGGTGTGAGGTGCTAGAGTGACACCTTGACAGAGCGACAGGTTAAAACAGCCCATAGGCTATCCTTATATATAACCAAAATCAGTTAAATCACGACTGTATTTCGATATATTTTACTTAATGTTATTGTATTCGGTTAGGTTAGTTAGGTTAAGTTAGTAAATGCAATAACATTAAGTAAAAATCTACCGAAATAGAATCATGGTTAGCGCCCCGGGAACCGTTGCCTTCTTAAGTAGATTCTATGCTTTATCCCACCAAATTATTGTTATTTATAGTTATTTTCTGCATTAGTATTATTGTAAGTAGTGGTAGGTTATGCTCGCTAACGATATATCGAAATACAGTCGTGATTAAACTGATTTTGGTTATATATAAGGCATATGATCTGTTTTAACCTGTCACTCTGTCACGGTGTCACTCTAGCACCTCACACCGCGTCGCCAGCATTACCTCGCCTCTTCTCCCGACCCCAGGAAAAGACATACGGATAAGAGTCTCCACGGACAACCACATAACAACGAGAGATGTCCATCTTTTTTTCTTTTTTGTTTTCTATGTGATTGAGGGAGGCAAAAGGCATAACTGCCTATAGCGAGTGCCTCCCCCATAGTTGAAAGAGTGACAGGGCCAAAATCAAGGGACGTTCGAGCCAAAATGCCTGGAGACACGGAGTTTGAAGCAATTTAAGTCATAGGAAGAGGGAAAGACTGATTCTGGGAGAGAGTTCCAGAGCTCAGATGTTGAGTAGAAGAAAGTTTGAGAGTAACGTTTCACTCTTGGGTTGGAGAGTTGCACAGAGTAGGGGTGGGATTGAGTTGCAAGACGGGTACCACGTGCCCTACGTAAAGGAGGTGGTATGCACTGGGATAGCTCTGAGGAACACTGATTATTATAGTAGCGATAGAATAGCGAGAGAGATGCAACATTGCGGCGGAGAGAGAGAGATTGCAGAGAGTTGGTGAGTGGACGGGAGTTAATGATACGAAAGGCCTTCCTTTCAACTTTGTCTAGGAGAGCGGTGTGAGAGGAACCTCCCCAAACATGTGAACAATACTCAATACAAGGGCGCACTATGCCCCTGTACAGAGCAAGAAGCTGTGCAGGGGAAAAGAACCCCCTAAGGCGGTTGAGCACACCCAGCTTCTGGGAGGCTGCCTTAGCAAGACTGGTAATATGGTCCTTCCAAATGAGAGCAGAAGAAAAAGAGACACCAAGAATATTGAGAGAAGATGAAGGGTTGATTTTTGTATTGTTGAAGAATAAGGGATAGTCCGCTGGGAGATCCTGACGGGTAGATAGATGGAGAAATTGGGTTTTGGAAGCATTAAAGTTAACAAGGTTTTCTCTGCCCCAATTGGAAATAGTATTTAGATCAGAATTTAAGAGTTCTATGGCTTCATTGCGTTTGTCGTTGAGGGATTGCTGGCTGGGGCGTTCTGAAAAAGTAATGGAGTAGTGTAAGGTTGAGTCGTCTGCGTATGAATGGATGGGAATTAAGGTACAGTTAAGGAGATCATTTATAAAAATTAGAAAGAGAATAGGAGATAGGACATTAGGAGATTAAACACCAGGAAGGAGAAATTACCCATAGACAAAAACACACCACGCACTCATCTTGCCCGGAGATGCACCATCGCTGTGGCGCGAATTCCGAGAAGGGATACCGCCGTTGACCCAGACCCTCCTCCAAGCACATCCGCCCTTCTAGCAGCGAGATGTCTAAACAGGGGGAACGACGGAATTAGTAAGACCTCTCCTGCCCACCTCACCATCAACACAGTTGGAACGATATCCTTGACCGCACCGGCAGTCTAGGTAATAATAATAATAATAATAATAATAATAATAATAATAATAATAATAATAATATTTATTCAGTCAGCAATTTACAGAGTTGGTACCACATAGTTTGTTACAAATATGACATGTACCAGCCTTGCATAATTCCAACTAAGGATAGCCCAATAAGGCCGTTAGGCGTATTTTCATTGGGGTCCTTGTGGGATTAGGCTAGCTGGGGAAAAGGGGAGGATAAAGAAATAGATACTTTAGAGAAAGTATTTCTAGGGGGTTATTTTAGGATACCTTACATCCTATAGTAAATATCAGTAATCCGTAATCAGTAATCATTTCAGTTTGGTTTGTCTATCTCTTATGTCGTATTTAGTAGTAGACATAAGCTTGGTGCTCCCTTCTCGCAGCTGTCCGGTTCAGGTGTTCCTTCAGGCTACGTCTGAAGGAATACAGTGTTCTCTTTTCACGGACTGACTGGTGGGGTAGGTCGTTCCAGTCTTTGATAGCAGTGAAGAAGAATGTTTGCTTACCCTGTCCTTGGATTCTCGGGACCTTAAAATTAAACATCATGTTTCTTGTATTATGTCCACTCCTCTCATTTGCTTTAACAAAATCATTCTTTAGATACTCTGGAGCTCTGTCATAGAAAATTTTGAAGGCGTTAGTTAGCCTGATTTGTTTGGCCCTGTCAGAGACATTGAGCATACCTAGTGACTGAAGTTGTTCCTGGCCAACATGTGATCTGGGTCCTAGGTTCAGCATGAACCTAACCATTTTATTTTGAGTGACCTGAAGTTTGTGCTGTGCTGATTTAGATGATGCAGAGTACCAGGATGACACAGAATAGTCAAAATGACATTGAACAAGCGCTTGGCAGAGGGTCTTTTTGGTCGCCGCGGGCAAGCATCCCACCTGTCTATACAGGTATTTTATATGTGCTCTACACTTACTCAGGATAGATTCCAAAATTGTTTCACCTGACAAACTCGCGTCCAGTTTCAGTCCGAGATATTTAACTTGTGACACTGTTGTTATAGGAATATCATTACAGTTGACCGAGAAGCCCACAATGTCTTTCAGTTTGCATTTTGTTCCACATAAGATGGCTTCCGTCTTGCCCAGGTGAAGAGATAGTCTATTGTCCACTAGCCATTCACTACATGATGCTAGTTCTTTGGAAAGTGAAGCGGCAATACTTATTGGGTCTTTTCCTGAAACCAGAAGCACGCTGTCGTCTGCATACAGTAATAATTTACATGAGACGCTCAGTTCCATGTCGTTCACATAACAGAGAAAGAGTAAGGGACCAAGGATGCTTCCCTGCGGGACCCCACAGTTAATTGGCATAGGATCTGATATATTATCATCAATTTTGACTCTTTGGGTTCTACCACTAAGATAAGATTTAAACCAGTTCACAGACCCTATGCCCATAGCTTGTAGTTTATTACATAGGATATCATGGCCTACTGTGTCAAACGCTTTTTGTAGATCAAGAAGAACCATACCGGTGTAGTTACCTTTAGACATTTCTTTACGAATGTGATCCGTTAAGTGGATGAGACAGGAGTCTGTCGAGTACATGCATCTGAAACCTGATTGAAACTTTTAGAATAGATCATTTTGTTTGAGGTAGTGTTCAATTTGGGTGTATACCGCTCTTTCAAGGATTTTAGATACAATACATAATATGCTAACTGGTCTGTAGTTGCCAACTTCTAGGAGACATGGAAGACATGGACTAATCACCGAGAAAATCACCTTGAGGGAGTAAGACACTGGTGGAACTACTTAACGCATTTTCTCGAAGATACCTTGTATTTACATGTATCCTTGTTGGGCCACACTGGTGCAACCCAACATTGAGAACATTGCCTTGGTATAAGAATTACTATAGCTAGAGTATGTAGCACTGGCCACGCGCTTTAGCTTTAGTAAACCTACAAACACAGTAAGGCTGGTTGGAAGAGCGTAAGACACGGGTGAAACGGCTTTCTTCTAAGACTTGTAGTGGAGGGTGTAAGACACTGGTGGAACAACTCCCTACTAAGCCCTTACGATACGAGAGCGTAAGACACTGGTGGAACGGTTCGTACTCGTAAAAGACCCAAAATTCCAACATATAAAGTTCTTCCCAAGACTCCTACAGAAGTCTAGGTCAGGATTGTAGTGGAGGGCGTAAGACACTGGTGAAACGACTCCCTACTTAAAGTCCCATGATACGAGAGCAAGACACTGGTGAAACGGCTCGTTTTCATGTAAGACCTCAACATCAGTCTTCAGAAGATCATCGAGGAAGTCTTCCCTACCTTCTGTCACCGTCACACGACAGGACCACCACCACGGACCAGGACGTCATCGGGAGTGCCACGCAGCCGCATTGGAATCTGCTCAACATCTTCCCCTTGAGATGCCTAGAGGATCCTCGATCGTTCTGTTATAGTATTGTTTATCCATGTCTAGTGTAATTCTGCATCTCTATACACATGATCAATGTTGAATAAGAATAATCTATGTTTGTACTCTGTGTCATATTATCCTTTATTACCTATGTGCTTGTGTTCTTGTGTGGTCTCATCTTCTCCAGTCGAGTAATATCACAAAAATATTAAATAACCAGTTGCCAGATCCAAAAATGTATGGAGACGGGTTAAGACTCTTCCCAGCATCAGCTGCAGATGATACCAAGACTGATGACCCAAAAACATGCAAGAATATTACCCTAGAGAAAAAACCATACTAGAAGAATCTACAAACCTTCTCCCAACACTCAGAAAATCCCTGATGAATCCATTCAACTCATTAACTTTAGCACTTGGGAATACAATACACCCAACTGCTGTCCTTGTATCTCTTATTTAATTACAAGTGTTATCCTCGGTTTTTCTATGATCGAGATATTATTAAGAATTTAAATATTAGAAGTTTATTGTCATTTCCACGATTGGCTCAACATCCTCAACTTATTTCTAACCTCTAATACTTCTATTTACACAGTAAATCTTCTTCCTCCATTGAGTTACTTTGATCATAACCTTATCTCCATTACATGTCCTATCTCGCGTCTCCAGTACGGCCTTCTGACCCCCCCAGTCGGCGGCGCTTGCGGCATTTTGGTGCTGCCGACTGAGAGGCTCTTCGGCAGTAGGCTTAGCGGCTACTTATATATTTTTCCTTAGAATGATTTTTGCTTCCGTGGCCGGGAACCCTCGGAGTGTGCCGAGCGCATTACTGAGGTAATCTTTTTGGGCATGGAAGTATACATTCCATTTTCTTTTTCTCAAACTAACTCTCAAAATTCTTGGTTTACTTACGCTTGTTCTACTGCTATCCGCAATAAGGAGGAAACATTCAAATGGTACTGTCGCCTGCAATCTCAAGAATCTAATACTTTTTATGTTTCTGCCCTGATTAAAGCCAAATCTGTTCTCTGACTCGCCAAAAACTCTTTCATCAATAATATATGTTCTGAAGTTTCCAACTCTAGCTTTTACCAAGCTTTCTGGTATCTAGCCAAAGCTTCTCCAACAATTTTACTTCCTTGTCTTTCCCTCCTCTTTTCCATTCTGATGGCACTACCACCACGTCTTCCTCTGACAAAGCTGAACTCTTCGCTTAAACTTTCACTATAAACTCCACCTTGGATGATTCCGGTGATATTCCTTCCGCTCCACCCTCCTCTCTCTTACTTATGCAATATCATAATCTCTTCTAAGGATATACTTGCTGCCCTTTCTGGGCTTAATACTAAGAAGGCGTGCAGACCGGATGGTGTTCCTCTTGTTGTACTCAAAAACTGTTCTTCCGTGCGGACTCTCTGTCTAGGCAACTCTTTCGCCTCTGTCTTTTCTCTAACGTCTTCCCTTCATACAGTAGATATTTCCTGCGTAATTATTATTGTCTACCCTTTTGGTTTTGCATAGAGAACCTGAATCCCGATATTATTACCACAGACTGACCTATTGTATTTGTGTGTATAAATATACGTATGTCATGTTCTGAATGTATTATTTTCCTCGTTTCTACCCTATGCATGTACAGTATATTGAATATCCTATTCTACTCGATTGGTGAACCTAAACTACCTATTTTAGCCCAGCATAACATATATCAAACAAACCTGTTTCCATAATGCGCTAAATATACTGTAAATTGTCACGTAACACAATAAATAAAATTAACAATAATGATAAAAATAACTTCTAAGTTGACAGAATGAATATAACCACCATATGAAGAGGAATACTTTATTGGTCAATAAAGTCCTCCTCCTCAAATAGTATTTATATCCAAATAACAATTCATATCACTGCATGCTGAAGGCTATCCGTGTCATCATCCAAAAAATGGTTATTACACTTGTACTGATCAAATATTTAAGCTAACCCAAAACTCTTTGTATGCCAAGTTATATACATATACCTGGTACATTTTATAGCCAATTCGAAATCCTACCTATCATAACTCAGAACTGTACTTTACCTTACTACTAATATTCCCTGTTGGTCATTTATTAAGCATCAGTTCTTCCAGAGAAATTCACTGGCGCTTGGACAACTTTACTTTATAATTACCCCATATAGGATGTCGCAAATGTTCACTAGCTCCAGGTTCCTATTAACCTGGGAGCTGTGGGAAGACTCTTAAGAGTTCCCCCGGCGGACTGCGGGAAGACTCTTAAGAGTCAGGGGATTTTTTTTTTTTTTTTTAAACCGAAAAAAAAAAATATATATATTTTTTTATTTTTTTATTTTTGTTTGCCCCTGGGCCATGCCAAATATCACTCCTCCACCTCCCCTCCTTCCCCACTTTCCTCCCCTCCTTCAGTTATCAACTATTTTCCCTGTTATTCCCTTTTCCTGTGGTCTATATTCGTGCTAACATTAGCGAGTTGGTAGCAGGGCGGTGTCATCACTGTTAGCAAGCGAGTGCAAGAGAGAGAGAGAGAGTATCGATCGACAGTCTCTCTCCAGAGGTGGAGAAATGTGGTGGGCTGGGAGGTTGCCTCAGCCATACATTGTGTAACTCCCGGCCTGTATCGCCGATTTTGACCATCCAAACGCTGTTTCCACTTGTTTTATTGTTGTAACAGGTTAATACCTTTATAATCAACCTATAATAGGCGCATATGGATAAGTATTAATGCTATTTATGGTAAAATAAATATTTTAGTGATGGGAACAGCTCAAATACGTCAGCACAGGAGTGTGGTGTCTCATACCCCCTTCACACTTCAGAGGTTAACTGCTAGGTGAAGTGAGGAAACAGCACACATATCAACATTTCCTCATTTCTCTCAATATACTTAGGATATCTATTTCGTAGAAAATTCAAATTTTATGACTTACCTCGGCAAAAATCCAAAGAAACTATTATAAACATGCCAGGAATTTTGTCAGCTATAATTCGAGTGAGCTAAAACAATGCATAAAAAGCAGCATCCAGCAAATCATAAATCATAACATTAGTATTTTAGATAAAAATAAACTATATACTATTTAATATATGATTATGTATTGTGAGTAACCTAAACTATAAACTGTTTGTTTATCAAATATCATTTAGATTAATGCTCAGATCAAATCAGCTACATAATAATCTTAATAAATAAAGGTCAATGTTTGTCAGTTACCCGACTTTTGTTACTAAACTCCTCCCACAGTGTTGGTGCCAGGTGGGAGTGTGGGGCACCGTTGGAAAGCCCTGGCTTTGGAGATGGTTTTAGGCGAGTTTAGTGGAAATTAAAGACACTTTTGTTTAATAAAATTTTCGGCAGAACTTATGTAGTATACGGGAGCGAAAAAAATGCGAAAAAAATGGCCGTTTGGGGCAGAAGGAGACCTCCGATCGAAAAGGTGTATGGGACGAAAGTTGTTCGCAGCCCCCCAAAATGCAGGTATGGATGAGGTCAGATCCTAAATCGGAGGTCATTTAGTGGCCGAAATCGAGGTCGCCGTTTAATGAGGCACAGGGAGGTCGAGGCCGGTGATTATGGTAGTAGTAGTATTGTGACGATTGTGGTAGTAGTGATTGATGATGGTGATTATGGTAGTAGTAGTGATGGTGATTATGGTGATTACCCGGGCAACGCCGGGTACCCCTGCTAGTATATTCATATAATGTACTTACAATATATAGCTGATTTAATCTGAACATCAATCTAAATGGATATACTGTATTTGCATAAAAAAAAAATGCAAAAGCTCATGAACATGTCAGCAGCTGTACCTGTTAACCTCTTAAGTGCGCATGGGGGTAATTAGACACCTCTGCCTGTGCGCATGTATTTGAGCTGTTTCCATCACTAAAATATTAATTTTACCATAAATAGCATTAATACTTATCCATATGCGCCTATTATAGGTTGATTATAAAGGTATTAACCTGTTACAACAATAAAAAGAGTGAAAACAGCGTTTGGATGGTCAAAATCGGCGATACAGGCCGCGAGTTACATAATGTATGGGTGAGGCAACCTGCTTTACCGCCAATTTCCCCCAAGGCCACTGAGACACTGTCCATCGATACTCTCTCTCTCTTTCTTGCACTCGCTTGCTAACAGTGATGACAATGCCCTGCTTGCAACTCGCTAATGTTAGCACGAAAATATACCTCAGAATAAGGGAATAACAGGGAAAATAGGTGATAACTGAAGGAGGGGAGGAAAGTGGGGAAGGAGGGGAGGTAGAGGACTGATATTTCGCATGGCCCACTGGATTTAAAAAAAAAAAAAAAAAAAAAAAAAAAAAAATCGATGTTTAAAATTGATTTTTTTTTCTCTGACTCTTAAGAGTCTTCCCGCAGTCCGCCGGGGTAACTCTTAAGAGTCTTCCGGCAGTTCCCGGGTTAATGGGGAGGTTTTTAGTGTGTTTCCTAGGCTTCCATCAAGCTTGGAATTACACCCCCTTGACCCCCTTTCAAGATAAATTTGTACATTTTTCGGTAGAAAAATGTCCTGGCCGAAGGGCGGTTCCTCTAAAATTACAGGCTCGCCAGGAAAAATTTGACACCTAAATGGCATGAAAGTTCTTAAAAGTTACATAAATTGGGTGACAGTTCTTAACCCGTATAGCCCCAGCGACGCGCCTGACGCGTCGGCGATGTATGTAACGCACAGCCCCAGAGATGCGCCTGGCGCGTCACCCTAATTGCGCCGACCGTAACCTCAGGTGTAGCCACTCAAGAGGGCTCAGATTTGTATGGGAACTGTGTACGTATCCCACGCAACCGTGCCGATGTTGAAAACTCTCAAAGTCCACGTGCGTGCGCGCGAGCGCGCAATA